>JAGFPH010000001.1:769282-796516 GCA_018207615.1 Philaenus spumarius
AAGAAACGGTGTCTCTCTCCCTCCCTCACACTCTCTTTCTCCCGCCCCCACCGTAGGCAAATCTCCGCACCAAGAGGTTGCCAACGGCATCCCCCCCATCTACCTGACACCCGTAGGCAAAACCCCGGTTCCCGTTCTTTGTAGTGTTCATCCTTTTGAAATTCCACAGAGCCTTAACTGTAGAAATAACCGAGCGGTAATTTGCTAACTCAAAATTGAACACACTATTAGAATAAATAAAAAAAAAAAAAAAACTGCATATAAATATACAATTACTAAATAGTAATTGTTGTTGATTTAAATCAAGTAAGTCATTCCTATTCATATTATGCTCTGAAATGACAACTAAAATATTTTGACCGATTCCTGCCATTTAAATAGCCTATTATAATTACTCATACTTACTTAATTCTACTAAACTGAAACAGGTGGTTCTAAATTATTTCAATCCCAGTCACACAGCTAGCTATATGTTCTACCTCTAGCCTATTATTACACAACGAACATATATATGAATCGTCAGGTCTGTTCATTCTAAAATTTACATTCAGTGAATACGTTCTTAATTTAAAAATACATGTTATCATATATTATATTATTACAGTCAGTTTGATTGTGTGGACTGTCCAGTATGTGGATTTTGGGCATTAATCAGTCAACTATTACTAAAGTCTAATTTTATACAATCTTGCAAACTTTTACCTTTGTATCATCTCCTTAAAAATATTTAAAAAAATTAACATTATATTTTCACACAAGAGTAAATCCTCTTTAGCGTAAATAACTTAATAATTCAAATAACTTCTTCTGCCAACAATGTTGGTTACCAATGGTTTCCTAAAATCTAAACCTTCCATAAAATGTATACAAATATAACTAACTCTCACCTGTCTATAAATTAAAAGCATAACACTCTGGAAACCGCCTCAAATACTTCCATTTTGGCAGACACTGAAAATTATTATGTTTAGTATTTTACTATAAGTGACATTTATTCCAAATTTTGCCATATCCAATCTATCCTGCATATGTCGGAACCAAGACTTCGATGTCAGTCATACTCCTGAATACTTATATTCAAACACTTTCTCCTTCATACCTCCAACACTCTTTCTTCGATATTTTGCCTCCTTTTCTGAAAATAATTACCTTCACTTGCTTAGATTTCTTTATAATATATCGTTTACATGCAAAGAAAAATTATGTGGAGTCAACAAGAACCCCTGCTTCAAATCGCTCCTGTTTTGAAACTCTCAGTTTCCCCATTTGAGGTCCTAACCCTAGCCTCAGTGTTGCCATACAACCCCTGCAAAGTTTTCAGAAACTGAGACGAAACACCCATAGACTAAATCTTATAAATAACAGCCTGTCTGCCAGGAGAATCAAATTTAGTTAAAATATTCTTAGCCACAACCCCCACAACCCATATTTTCATAGTTTTCAGGAGCATTCCTGTAAACATTTTCCCAGTCTCGGTTTTAATGTACATATAAAACATATTAATTGTTTAACATTAAAAACATTTTAATATTGCCAAAAAACTTAATCAAATTTTACGATAATAATTCTCTTTCGAAAAAGTTTAAAGCACTTTGCTCATTTCGATTGCGTTTTTACATTTGTTTTTCTTCGGAATTTCAGTTTTGTAAAATGTATTTTGCTAAAATAAGTTTTGTAAAGGATTTTTTATTGGAAATCATAATTTTCTGTCAAAGAATTAGAAACTTTTGTTACCTATTCAGTGTCAAACTTGGCTCGGAAAGGAAGTCCTGAAGCATGGCATTTGTAACGGAGCTCTTTACCTGTCACGAAGACTTTTGTAAGATTTCATTAGTATCGTTGCCACGTCCTATGTGTTCACAATGTGACACGTATATTAATACGTTGAGACTTTGTACAAGCCAGGTGTCCTGTGGCTAGCAAGTACGCAAGTTTAAAAATTGTAAACCTGTTTCTGTTTAACTCCAGCAATAAATAAAAAAAACTGCTATTGTATTCATTTCCAATAGTAACAGATTGAAGAAGAACAGGAACTAGAGCGAGATGACCTAACCTAGTCGTATTAACCAAACCTAACCATACCATTTATAACTTTGTTATTTTATCTGCATTTTTAAAGTGATAACTTCTATTGGCCCGTTGGGCACTTTCGCTTGACTATGTTTCTGAAATCTCGCGTCACGCAAACTTTTTGCGTAGACACAAGTCAGAGCGTGAAGAGGGAATAGGCTATACATAGTATACAATAATACGGTATTAAAATTATTATAATATTAATATATTATAATAAGTATGCGAAAAATAGTGACCATTATAATGTAAGAATTATTTATTTAGTGACTAATGATTTTGAGTGAGGTATTAGTGTATGCACTCTACATAGAATTCTAAGAATAATTCAATATTTAAGGGATAATTATAATAATTATTATTATATTTGTGCGTTTTAAGTTTTGTAAAGAAGATTGATTTTTGTCTAACAAAAATTTTTTGTAAGTTTTTTGTAAGTTTAGACAAAATTTTACATTTTGTAAATTTTGACAAAGTAATATTTTACATTGTTTTATTTTACTGTAACTTATTATTACTCACTTAAAATATAAAATTTAGCTTCATATTACAACAATGGAGGGCATACACGTTAATGGAGTATCTATTCCTCACAGAGTAGTTTCTTCTAGGCCAGATGGCCAATGCTTATTCTAATCTTTGGCTTTAATTGTACATGATACGATTCACTGGGGTTTGAGGTGAGGACCAGAGTTGTTAGTCATGTTTCAAACAATTGGCGCAGGTTCAAACCATATACTTTAAAAGTAACAGGAGATATTTATTCAACAAAAAAAGAATATATCGCGGATATGAGCAAACAGGTAACTTTTGGAACCTCCTGTGAAATTCAAGCAGCATGCGAAATATTTTTTATGAATTTCAGGTGTACAGAGATGGTTATTTGTTGTGGGAGAGTTTTGGCGAACCGATTGAGGGGATATTGAGGCTATTCTGGAATTCGCAGGTACTGGACTTTTTACTATTAGGAGTCGACAAACATGCACAGTTATGAATAACAAAGCAAGGTTGTATCAACCTAAAGTCCAGTACCTGGGAATTCCAGAGGGCTTATAGCTTTACTGTTTTTATACTAATTACTATGTTTTATAACTTAGATTGAGTTATCTACTGGATTAAACCCATGTAAAAAATAACAGATGTCTCATCTTTAACATTTTAATGTTATTTAAATGGGTAAAAATTGTAACTTTGATTGGCCATTGTGTTGGATAGAGTCAACATACAGACCTCCGCTTTGCGCCAATCTTTTTCTTTTATCAAGGCCTTTACATCAAGGTACTCTATAGGGGTTCTCATTTAAAATTTTCGACTTACCCCCAAAATACCCTATTTTTGGGGGAGGGGTTGAAATTTACGATACACCAAAAAACTCCATATTTGTTCATGTTAACAATCCCCAAAGCAATTCTGTTTATTTCCATTAATAACAAAATAATAGGAGGGGTGGGACATTTGGGACACGTGGTATATAGTAATAATAATAATAATAATACTGTATATGCTTTATTTACACTTCTTCAAAATTACAACAACGTTTCATAACATGTAGTCTAGCATGGCTTGCAGCCGTCTGCTAGGTTGGCAACAACTAACTAACATAGAAACAGAAGTATAAACTTACTCTAACTTAGACAATCAAAAATCATCAATTCAAACATAAATAAAAATTTTAACAAAACTGGTACACAAATTAAATTATTAATAACAACAAAGATCAGCATAATCTAAAAATATTTTCAGAAGTTAATTCTTTTATTAATGTTAATCTATAATGCCATGCTTGTTTAAGATATTTAGTCAATACACCCCAATCTTGACCATTCATAAAGTTCTTGAACTCTGACAGCGATAATTTTTCTTTACCCAGATAAGATTGTCTATATTGAACCAATATCGGGCATTCTGCCACAAAATGGTAAACATCTTCATTCACCCCCATATTACACAACGAACATAGATAATTTTTCCCTTCTTACCACGGTTTAAAATTTAAATGAATCAATTCAGCTCTTATTAAAATAGTGTTTTTTCCCTGGGTTAAAATCTAGACTGGAGTAAATTTTATGATATTTCCCACTTGTTGCTACTAGTAGAACCTGTTCCCTCGGTTCCAAACTGATTTTATTCAATAAATATTTTAATTTACTATTTTTTAAATTACAGTTATTTTTATCCCACATTTCTAAATTCTTGTCTACCCCCACTTCGTACTTAGACCGTAAAAGTTTCCATTCTCTAAACCATGAAATATTAGAGTTCACTATTGTTTTGGCTAAAATTTTTGGCAACGTGTCTTCCGGCATAGCTAACACTTCAAACATATATTTAAAATGTAGCTTCAATGTATACAAATACAGCTTATCTAGTCCCGTTTCAAGATAAATGGCATAATTTGGTGTATTCAAAAGTAAACCCAACAATTTTTTTATAAAAACCCGAAATACCTTTTAAACACTATTGTATTCCCTAAACCCCAAACTTGAGCTGCATAACTTACTGTTGCTCTTTCAACTGCTTGAAAACATGATAATTTTGCAGTTAGTGGAACGTTTTTACACCCAATAAATTTAGACCAAACACAGTTAATACTAGCTTTGGCCATTGCTAACTTGACTTATAATAGTTCTCGTAAGACAAATTCGGAGCCCTAATCCAAGCCAAAGCCCAAAGTCAAGCCATAAATATCTATAACTATTTACAATTTCGATCTGTTTTCCATCAAAAGTCCACCTCATTAGTTGCCAATTTCCCACCGTTTCTAAAAACCATCACTTTCGATTTTATTAAGTTTACTCTTAAATTCCATAAGAACACATGTACAGGGTGTCCCCCAATTCTCTGGACCCCTTTTGTGGATATGTTCCTGGGGTTCAGACAAACATATTTCACAATATAAACATGGTGCTTATTTTTTCGTCTCTCTGTCTGTATGTGCTTTTTACAAAATACTTAATAATTTTGGAAGTAGAAAAGATATTGAGCTTACACTTTGTATACCTATTTGTTGCGTAACCTATTATCACTGTACGAAAAATGAGAACATTATTTGAAATATTTTCAAAATGGAGGTGGTTTATAATTTTTAAAGTCAAATATCTCAAAAACCGCTATCTTTACAAACAAATTACAACAGACAAAAAAAAAATTTTTAATGACAAACACAATGTTTTTTTATTTTGTCTGTAGCTCAAAGGATAACAGAGATATTCCAGTGGTGTTAGTATAGTTCCGAAATGAACTCACCAATTGCAGATTTACCGTCAAATTAAATGAATACTGTATCTAGAAGCATTGGTAAAAATTACAAAGAATTGAATTGAGAAAGACAATTCGAACTTTAACCAATAGTTTTTTGTAAACCTCAACACTTGCTGGTAACATTAAGTTAGTATGTCTTGGTAAATCATTAGCTTGTGGTTGCTGAGTGACGTGGCGGTGGCGGCGACAGGTTCTGGTCCCGGCCGTTGCGAGTAGTGCAAATACTGTATTAGGGAAGGTAACAATTAAAAAGGCACTTTATTTCTTGAAAATTATCAAACCTTAAAATTAATTAGCTTAGGTTCACAATGTAACTACTTACAATTATTTGAAGAGTAAAAGTACGGTTATTTAAAAAATGACAGAATGAACCATAAAAATAGTACATTTGCTATACTTGTTGCACCACGTTAGAAAAGAAAACACCTTTTACAATTTTGTACAGTCCTATCAATTATTAGAAAATTACGTAACCATAAACAATAAGCAAAATAAACGGTGAACCTGAAAATATTGTAAGAATACAAATCCATACAGAATGGTCCATGTTGCAGCACGGTTTAGAATTGTTGCAGTTAGAATTACACTTTTTTTGCTGACTTGCAGAGGCACTTGTTGTTTGAGCACTTCTTTAAACAATTATTACACTTCTTAAATCCCTGACCTCCTAACAATGAATTTTGGGAAACTGTGGAGCGAAGCGCATATTGTAAATTGATTCCGAACGTACAATGAGTTTAAAAACATTGGACTCAGTCCCAAGTTGGTATAAGTAATCTTCTTTTTAAATAATAACATCAACTTATTAATGAGTTGGGGGCGACTTATGCACGGTCGACGGACGTCTGGAATTTTGATTTTGATGTTCTATTCAATCTAAGGTTCGAGAAACTTTTTGGCTGTCATTCTGCCTTTGCAGAATCTCCCCACAGTGCTGCTTTTGTTCTTAGTTGTACTCTCCACATTGAAGTAGGACTGCTGAGATCGTGGAGTTCTCCATTGTTGTTGGACTGTAAATACGGTGGAGCTTCTAGTGCTGACGGCTGATAACATACATATATCCTCTTCCAAAACCATGTCGTTTCACTAGCGGCGCCCTCAATGCAGTCATTATTTCCTGCAAAGATTTTTTCAAGGAACTTCCTCAGAGGACAAATTCTTTATTACATCGTGAGGAAGTTTTAAGGCAGCCAAACCCGTCTGCATAGCTAGGCCTACATAGCTTCATAAGCGAGCATTTTATTTCCTCGTGGCTGTTTTTCGAAGATCGAATAAATCGAAGGCTCTCAAACCACTTCGATTAGTTTTCATCTTCGTTACCACCAAATTTTCAATTTCCTGATTCAGTGTTTCCATCGAACCTTGAGATAGACTATGTCTCAGTTTTCCATGCACTATTTGATTTAATCACCCCACATGTTGCACAAACTTGTTAATATCTTGTTGCAGAATTCACTTCCATTATAGGAATAAAGAACGCAAGGGACACCAAAAGTGGTTACAAATTTAAGACAGTGGAATGCAACCTATTCTACTTTAGTTCGTAAAGCTTGAATAGCAAAATCCTTTATCAGCTGGGCTTGATAAACGAATATGAACTTGAAATTATTGTCGGACTGGATTCATGTCAATGAGATCGACTTAGACTTAGAGTAAATTTCACAGTGTAGGATGGGTTTTACTACAAGTCATTTATTTCTAACCTTCTGCTTCTTCTGGGAGAGATCGCACAATGTCGTATAAATAACAATAGATTCCGTTGTTACATTTTTGTATTCGAGATACCTTCAAGGTTCTGGTCCGCCCTCCGCTGATGTGCGTCTTTTGAATTACGCTAAATAGTTGTTCATAAGGAACATATTGAAGAACGCTATCTTTGTTCACATGACATTGGTGCAATCAGCTATTCTTCACTACCAATGTTTTACATTTCCTCACAATATTTTGAACTCATATCACCCTCTTCAAAGAATCGTAAAATTTGCCAACTTTCAAGTGGTAAAAGCTCGATTCTCTTAGTGGGATGTTATAAATGGACTGGCATTGATGACAGTGAAAATCAAATTGATTTAAGTAGTGGACCAATACTTGCATTAAAAGGCAATAATTTACCTTATTTCCTTAAAGTTCCTTCCCTTAATATAAACAATAAGCGGACACTATGTTATAATGGTACATGAAATACAGTATTTACTAGGATTTAGACTCTGAGGAAGGTAAAGATTGGTTGTTGTTAATGTTAGATCGCAGTTGGTGGTAGTACTACATTTCCATATTTTAACTATTATTTATTGTATTCAATGGCGTGACTTTCGAAATAGCTAACAAACTCAGTCAAGGTTCACGTGTTACTTGTTTACAAAAAAATATTTCAAACTTCAAATATGAAACCTTGTTTTTCTTTAAATTATCATATTCTTCTGTTTGGATTACCTAGCTATCTGACAAAAAAGTTTGTTTGAGCTCAAACGTAAATTCTACAGACATATAACTGGCTTCTTTATTACTTAAATTCAGGCATAACACTGAGATATTTAATAAATCATTCACTGTAACTAAAAGTGTATGCTTTAAAACTCAATGCCGGAAAGTATGAAAAGAATCAAACATCATGTTCAGTCCAAAAAGATTTTAGATTGTTGGTTATGCTATTGTTTCGGTCGATCATGGAGGTTTTGGAGGATATTCTTGGCTATGTATGTTTGAAACATTTTATTTTTTACAAAAATGTAAATTTGTATATAATTGACTTTCCGAAGAGCTTTTTTATATACGCTTTTTCAGTTTTTGTACACTATGTTTTACAAGTGATTATTATTATTTTACAATTTTAGTTTATATATAGTATATTGCCTATGTATATAATTTATGATACTTTTTGTTGATGTGTTCAAGGAACTATATACAATTTATTTTGTTATTCAAGATTAAGTGAAAGTGGGAACATAATTAATTATCCTGAATTAGCCTTAAAAATAAAGTATGTATTATTGTTAATACTATATTTTCTGTTAAAAGTAATTTATCAGTTATTCGAAATCCCGTTTCAAATATATGGTAAAAATATTGGATTACTCAAACCAATAACCAAATTGGTACATTGTTAAGTTATGGTTTTAAAAAACGGATAATAATCATAGTAGATATGATTAATATAAAGAAAATGGAATAGAATAGTGGATGTTATTATTTATGTATGTGTTGTAGAGAATAATCAGTTTGAAGGCTATTTTATTGGTGTGTGAAATGTTCAAACTAATGAGGGAAAAGCGATAACTGTAATTTTTAATAGAGTAATCAATTAATGGTAATTATTCTGCTTTATAAAATTAATTTGATACATACAATTCTATAATTTATTGGAATATTATGTATATAATGTATGATTGTTTGGAAATTATTATAGAGAGCCAAAGATAAATATTATTTACTTCATAGAAGAAAATGCAATTATTATATTGGTTTTTTCACAGACAGACAAAGTTATTGGCCAAAGAGCACGGTATCCTATCAATTCAACAAACTCAATTGCATACAATACAGTCATACAATAACAGCTACAAATTCCAGATTGTCCCGTATTGAATTCAATTCAAGAGATTTAAAACGAATCTAGATACCATTATATGCGTTGATAGTTTTCCGATATCGTTCATAGTTGTAGGCCACATGCAACAGAATGTAATGAAACGTTCTTTCTTTTCAAAATTAATGGGGAAAATGTTGAAATTTAAAAATAATTTAAAAGAAAATGTATGTCTATAAATACTAAAACACATAAAATATTATTTGAACACTTACAATACGTAGTTGATTTTGGCATAATGATCAGCTGTAGTCTAGTCAAATTAGATAAAAAAATGGGCTAACCGAACTAATTGTAATACAATATGTGAGTGAATTCTTATTGAACATTTTTCGTAGAAAACGATGGTGAAAAGTCTATGGCTGATTTTCAAAATGGCTGTCCATTTTTTAGATATAGAGTATAAATGTGTATATATTCTTGCGATGTATCATTTTATACGTTTTTTTTTTTATGGTAAAGTAAAAAAATCATCATAAAATTAAAAACAAATCTGATGAGTATAACATCAAATAATTGGGATTATTAAAATAAACAAAACTATAACTATATGTAAGTATGCCAAACAAAGTTGTGAGATTATTTTTTGTTTTCATTATTTGAAAATGATCAACAATTTCATAGCACTTCTTAATATGATACTGACAAATGAAAATTATTAAAGAGATAAATGAAAACAGCACTCCTAAGTACATGAACAGTATCATTTCAACCATCGTCCATGTCTACTTCCCCGGCTTTGCATTACTGTAGCTTACTTCTCGACAATCCGTGCACGGATCTGTGCACACTACCCCCTGTTTTTTGCATTCACAGTGACTCTTGATTCAGACACATTTACAAATTATAATAAATGTGGAATCCGATTCTCTCTCCTCGGACGGAGTTTTCAAGTTAACAAAACAGGCTCTAATTTCTTGTAAACTTTCTGCCCAATACAAACGAGAAAACGAGATATTTTTCTTTCCGTGCATGATTTTTAATTACATTCACTTCCCTTTCAGCGAGTACATTGTCCTCTTCTTGAAACACCACACCTCAAATGAAACACTTTGTACGTCCATTTTCACTGTAACTCACAGCAACTCGCAAAAACCTGTAATACAAATGAAACATTTTTGATTAATAAAAAACTAACAATAACAACAATATCACAAAACAAAATACAAACAATAACAACATTTTTATATAAAAAGTTAATTGTAATATTTACGTTCACACTTAGACATAAAAGTCGACGAGAAAATTATATGAACATTGTCTATAATTATGACATTACTCCTCGATTATTTGATATAATTGTCCATCAGAACAAACATTGTTTGGCATTTTTCACTTTAACATTAAACAAAATTTGTTTGATGATACCACATACATGGGCATATAAACAATTACGCAATATATCTCAAATTATGACTGTATATAATGACAGTCATATTGAATTAAATTGTAATCTTAGAGTGGTACACTTTTCACCATCGTTTTCTAGGGAAAATTTGCAATAAAAATTTCCACTGGTAGAATTGTATTGCAATTAGTTCTAGGTTCCACAACAAATTGTGATTATTTCTCAGTATCATTTCCACTAATAGATGAAATATTAGACATTATAGTAGAAATAATTTGTACGTAGATTTTCCTTTATGATTAGGCCTTAGTCAAACTGGTTATTTTGAAACGATGTTACATCGTTATCTGATCATTTGATTTATACATTTAATACTATTTACCAACTTTGCTTTGAGGTTATAATTTTTTTTTAATATTACACATATGTGCGATGTCTAACAATTGATTTACCATTCTAAACTACTACCATTCTCGTATAACACCAATTAGATGTTTTTTGACCGGGCAGTAGCGTGGAGGTGTTAACTTGCCTACTATTATTTCTATTTGAGGCTGAAACGTGAATGTTTTTGTTCTTAAAATTATTTTAACTTTTCCTATCTGTAATTAAAGCACAGTATTTAAGAAACTGCTGATATTTTTGGAATATTTGTAAATTCAATACTAAAGGATTTTTTAAAATTACCTATTCGCTCATACGTATCAAAGCGTAATTTTTCATATTTATATCAGGTGAACATTAAAAAAAATTGTATTTGAAACATATTTTAGTAATCTTTTACGACAGGATCGGGGCGGAGGTGGCTGAAGTAAGCTTTTGCATATCAGTCTAAACATTTCCGAGATTTCACTAAAATTACAAAAGTTTTTATAAGATCACTACACTGAAAATAAAAATTTGAGAAATGCATTTTGTACAGTTATAGATAGCCTACGGGGTTTGTACAAATTAGCAATAAAGACAGATTATTTTCTTCGCAACTTGCAAAAACCGTTAATATTGTCTATATATTATACCTCAACTTTTTAGAGTTGGGTGGGTTCAGGTTTGGCATAAGGGAGAAGAGGGTGTGAAAATACTTCCACCCCAACATTATAGGGTTGAATTTCAATTTTATTTATCGAAGTCTTGCAGCTTTCGTGTAACTTTAGTGCAGCCAATCAATAGAGAGAACTGTTCACATTTTATAAAATTTGTTTCATACTTTCAATCAAAATAAAAAGTTTGTGAACATAGATTTTGGGCAAAGAGATAAATTTATAGCCAAATATCAGACAACGATAATCTTATTCCAACTTATTAATTAGTAATTTTTAACGGAATGACAAAAACAAAAAACACAATCAATTGAAAGTTATTATGATAAATAGTTCAATTTCAAACTATTTTAGTGATTACATTTTTTAGAAGAAGACCTATTTAAACCTAGGCTGTAACTGTAGGCCTACAAACATTCGGTAATAGGGTTTAAATAAGATCGAACGTGTATAAAATCTTTTTAAGTGTTTGAAAATTTTACGTTTTCACATGTCGATTATTGTAAGATTACTTTTTACATCAGGCTTTCCTCGTCTAGGAGTTCTTCGTGTTTATGAATTATGTTATCAATCAGTTGTAGTCTCTTGAACGGTTTCTGTTGTCTGAGGTTGAGGTATATTACAAGAGGTATTTCGGTTCGTCAATGTATTTTTAAAGAACTAATCATTTATTTGGAAGTATGTCCACTTAGATTCGGTTTCTCCAGAATCTCCCAACGGTCTGTAGATACCTTCTCCAGCTAACTCCTAAAATTGTTCCTATGGCCTGCCTCTCTATTGCTTTTAAAGTCTCATATGAAAAAGAAAGAATTTGATAAATTGACATAATAATCACTAAGAATTGCAGTTATTTTATGTCGCATTAAGTTATCATAAATAAAATATAACAAGCTAATAAAGTGTAACAGCAAAAATGGAATACATTTTCTGTTTTGAATCTTTGCCACTAGAATGTAATTCTCATTTAGGATTGCTACACAATTGCAACTATTGTTAACACTGTACAGCTATATGGGAGGAGTTTAATATCGTTCACGTGTCATTTCCTTCAAAAGAAATGTTTTTAATTATAGCCTATCTAAAGAATTTGTTGCTAATTGGAATTTCTCTAACTGAATTGGTGCCACTGATGGAAATCAGGCATGATGAACAGTATTATTACAATAGAACTTCAAGCTGTTCTAATTATAAATATACTAATTATAAATTGTTTGCATCGATGACGGAAGCAATGGTAATCAAAGTGAGGGTATTTTGCGTCCAGGTCTACATTTCATCACCTTGAAAATAATTCTCTTCATATCCCTGATTCAAAACCTTTAGGCCTATCAGGTACAAACTTAATGTTACTTCATGTTTTTCTCGGGGATGAAGTTCATCCCCTAAAGTCATATCTGAAGTAACTCAAATCAAGGAGAGGTTTCAGAAACCTCAAGAAACTTACAATCATAGACTTTCAAATGTAAGATAGTAGTTAAATGTGCTTTCTATAAATTATCTCCAAGATGGAGGATATTTTTAAACGAAATTGAGGTGCAATACGACAACGCTGGTTTATAACATGTATCTGCCTATTGCCTAATATAATCATAGATACATAGGATTCTCGCAAATTACTGGAAATCATATTAAAGATTCACAAAGTTTTTACAAACTGTTTCTCGTTGGTTAGATTCACTAACTATTCCAAAACAGAAGATTATTCTAAACATTATTGTTGTAGTTTTGTTTAATTAATTTTTGTTCAATGAGAGTTTTTCTTAAAATAAGTGTTAGGTTATGTTAAGTGATAATTAATTTAATAAATTTGAAGTATGACATTTTTTTTAGGCGAAAAACCTGGGTGGTTATCATCGCCGAAGTATGACAACAAAAAACACAAGTGTAAGTGTTTTTCTTTCAGATAAAAATAAGGTTAACTTGTTATCATAAGCTCAAGAGGAGTGTAATTTGCCTAACTTAATTATTAACATGAAGCATCGTACTTTGAATAACCTAAACTACGTCATTAAAGGAGACTTTTTGGGAAATCTTATAGAGGTTCTTGCATTTCTTCAGAAACCTCCACTCCCAATTTCTTCGACACATCACGGTCGAGGTAATCTTTTCTTGGCCTATCCTACAAAAATTTAATGAATTTGTCAGTCATTTTTGCTTTTGCGATCAGGGATGAAATACAAACATATTTGCTCTTCAAGACGTTTACGATCAATCCAATGGACCATTAACACCCTTTGTCAATGTTTCTTTCAAAGACGAAGTGACGTAATAATATTAAATGTAAAATTCAAATTATTAGGTTTACAATGTAATATGAGTTATAATAAAAGATCCGACATGACCTACTCCTAAGCAAAACATGACCTAAATATTAGAGATAAAAAATAATCATAAGAAATTAGATGTAACGGAAATCCCACTAAGAAAATACCATGCATGCTATTTAGGATGTTAGAGTTAACAGCTGACTTTTGCTTCAACACTGAAAATCTTCCAAAATCAGATGACCAATGTATTGTAAATAGACACATAATTTTTATAGACGGAATGAAGTATTTGTAAACTGCTGAACTTTTCTTTCAAGCATACTGTCTTCTTCAGAAGGTTTCATTCTTAAGTTATTACTATTATTTAAACATCTGTTTATCATCTTATGTTGACGATATCTACATTACCACTAGACAATTGTCCACGTGTCCATCAGACCTGCTTTAGCACGTGCCACGTGTTTTAACAGTCTTGGCGACAGTACAACTTCACGTTAAGTAAAACATTCATTTATTATACGATGGTTGTACCAACATTTAAACTCAATCACAACAGGACGTTTTGAAACCCATTCATATTTTTATCCGACATTATTTTCCAAGTATGGTTGTTGGTCCATTACCTAAATCTAGTTTTATATACGTGACTCTTGGTCATGTTTATCTTATGCAGACGTGACTGCGCAGAATTTTATCATCTGCATTACATGCTCGTGATACCATACAACGAGTTAACCATGCTTCATCAGTTTATTTAATGTCTTTATCTTATTTTCTAATCGCTGTTAAGATTAAGTGCAGTGCCTTCTCTAATAACACATTATGTAAATTTACTAGTACTGTATATTAATACTATTAAGTTATATTTTCTAAGTATTATTTTGCATGTTGTATTAATAATATTATATTTTACATAAGCATGAAACTCACTTTTGGAAACAACTTTAACAATTTCACTGCGAATTTTAGGATTAAATTAACAAACAAAATCCTAAAATTCAAGTAAAATTAAATGTTCTCGAAAATATATAGACATTAATTAGAGTTTTATTTTCATGTGTTTTACGATTTTTCTTAATTAACTTATAAAACTTGTTCAAATTTATCTGTAGTTTAACGAACTGTAGAATTTATTCAAAAGATTTACTTTTGTATTTACGCAACGAAGCCGAGCGACCAAATCTTATAATAAATACCGCATTTCCTTACACATGTGTTATACGTTCGCATGTTAAATTCTTATTTAATGCACAAAGTACGGCCCGCATAACTGAGAGGTTTAAAATCACGTTCTTCTCGTAACTCAAAAATAAAAGTAACAATTAAAAATTCTACTTTGAGATTTAATCGGGGTTACTTACGCCCGTCTATGTTCAACATTTCAGGTCTTTGCGTGTCATCACACACTGACGCAACACATACGCATAGCCGGGCAAACCCTTGCTTTTATTATTATACCAGTAAATGGACCCCTCTTTGATTGTATTTTAATTAAAATTAATAATTTGTATGGCGTTATTATTAAATGCAAAAATAATGTTAAACTTAACACTAAATAATAATAAACAAAACAAAAAGACAATTAACCCAATTAAACTGTAGCGATAAATCCCCTCTTGTAAACAAATTCTAGTAGTCGGTTTCTCTGCGGTTCTATGCAGTTTTTTGGGGTGTAGAGTCCGAATTTGAAGTTTTCAACACAAATTTCCTTCAGCTTTCCGAGGTACAGTATTCGCAAAAAATAGCGATCTTTTCGCTCTTTTTCCTGTTTTTGTCCGAACACAGAAACTATAAATTTGTTGAAGTGACCACCCTATACAAAATTAAAGGAAAAACAATTTACTATAAATTTCATCTGTAGTTTTTCAATTTAGGAACAACGGGCAAGTTGAAAATTAATTGATGACATTTTGCGTTCTTCGTCGGTTTTTTGCAGATAACCGCATAATCTATGCATTTTTCGAAGAAATCCCACTGTGTACAAATTGAAAGAGCAATACAAAAGAATTCCTTTTTTCCAGATGATAGGTAGTCAGATCACAGTGAGGGGTGGGTAGAGTGGAAAGGATGAACATGGTGTAGGAACTACGACCAAAATATGTCAGAACACTCAACTTCTCGCATATTAACGACGAAATTTAATGCTACTTATTTAAATTTGTATATAGTGCATTTCTTCGAAAAATACTTCAAGTTATCTGCGAAAAACCGACCAAGAAAGCTATTTTTGCGTTCAATAACTCAAATCGCCTCACCCGTTGGTTCTACCTACAAAAACTATCGATGAAATTTACATTAAATTTTGTCTTATTTAATTTTGTAAAGAGTGATGTTTTCGATGAAATGAATAATTTCAGTGTTACGGGAAAAAAACTGTAATAAATGCGAAAATTTCGTTATCTTTGCGAATATCTCGGAACGCTTCAGGACATTTTAGTTACTAACTTAAAATTCGGATTCAACAGTCCAGAAACCATATCGAATCGCAGAGAAAACGAATACTTGAATTTTGTCTACGAACAACTACCATTTGATTGGACTAAATCATTAGTTGTAATAAATGTTGTTTATTATTGTAAGAATTTAATAAAAAGTAGTCATAATTACATTAAACTAGAAAAAAACTAGAGTTAACAGGTTTTACGACTAAACAAAACAATGATTCCAAGTCAGTAAGGGATAAGATTCTACGCTGTGGTGTCAAAATAAAAAGCTTATTAGGAAAGAGACTGGGCATCATATTATTGTCAACTGCGCACGTTTAGAAAATCGACACAATTCAATCAGCTGTTTTTCTCTATTTAGTTGAAATAATAAGGTATCGTATTAATGATTTTAGAAAAACACTTTGTTCAGTACGTAAAAGTATGGGGAATGTTTGTGCATACAACAAATTACAAATAAAATGTGGGTAGTTTTATTTTTTAAATTGTGCAACTTAAGGATTAATTCATGGACACACAATTAAGAAACTAATATAAAAACGGAAACAAATACTGCAAGAGTAAAACAAAAGTTACAAACAAACTTACAAAATAGGTCTACTTAACAAACATAATTTAAAATGTATTGTCCCAAACTATACCTAAATCTTAATTATTTTGCTTATCAACAAAAACCCGAAAGTTATGAAAACAAACAAGCGATATAATATATTTGTACACTTGTACTTAATCAAATCCCGTAGATGTAGCTATAACCTAGCTTTATTTTGTTATATTCATTGCGCAATGCTAGACGTGAATATAACCGGTACATCCTGTTTGTGAGGGTATGTAGTTGTGTTTTGTGTATTTAGTGTCATATGACTTGAGTACCACCAAATCCCTCGTATTATGTGGAGCTAATTGGGTAACGCGAATTACAGATTAATCATTAATTTTGACCTTACTTATCTAAGATTAACCTAAATTAATCTAAACCTAATCTAACATAACCTAACCTACTCTGTTACTCAATATGGAATGAAATCATTACCAATCGTTAATAAAAGGCCTTAAAATACCAAAATAGTGAGACGAAATTCCTTCATGACTTCATGAACAAAATCGCATGAAAAATAGTTCTAAATTATTCTTGGTACTATGTTGAATTACAATCTGGAATTAGTTTTGTAGTGATTACCTTAAGACACTACTTGATAATTAAAGTCGGCTAAAATACAAATTTAATTCATAGGATGGTTTAAAAGTTAATATAATTAATAGTTTCCTTAACAGACCTTTGTATAAAGGGTGGAGAGTTGAGTACGGCAATACATGGAAATTAGCTGGATTCGATTATATGGCAGCCCAAACCGTGATGATCAATTAGAATTACTGACCCTAATAACCCATATAGTTTATATAGCGCCGACTTATATTTTATTGTTTTCTGTTCTGGTCGCAGATGTGGTAGAAACAATATCATTTAATGTTAAACTTTGTTACAAAAGCGTCCGTTAATTCTTTCCACAGTGACAGTTATTGGTTCGCCAATATGCAAACTACGCTAATTACAATACTGTAAACACACTTTTCTGTACATTTCGTAATGGTTTGGGGTAGATTTTTTGGTGTACAAAATAAATGGGGACAAGGTTTCTAAGCTGGTAATTTGCATGACAAAGACATGTAAACAGGTCAAGACCTATAAACGCATCGCTATGGAAAGTGGTGTGGTCTACCCTCTCTCTCCCTCTTCAAAATGACCGTTAGGAGGGTGTGTGAAGTCCAATTAATCAATCCGTGCAATTAAAGTCTACTTGCAAAACATTTTATACTTTGGAGCTAATTTTTGAACAGAAGAAAATCAAGTATAACTGCATTGAAGCAACTCTGTAGTAGGACCATTATGTGTCAGGTAAATCATAACGGAAATGTTAAAAACCACAGATAAAAGATATTCTACTCAGATATCTAATTGGAGCAAGAAAAATGTAACAAACCAACCAAGTCGAATAACTACGACAAAAAATGTATTTCAATAACTTGTGTCTAGATGTTTTACTATTTGCTTAAGATGTTTTACAAATCGATGCTGTGAAAAAAATTAACAAACAAATAAAATAATTATAAAATTAAAAAGTAAAAACGTTAAAAATGTTCTAAAATTTAGTATTATTGTTAGGAGAATAGACCCAATAGGCTGAACTTCGCTCCATCTCAGATAGACCTACTGGAATGAATTCCCGAAGGAAATAATGTTTGGAAACACTTCTTTTATAACTGAAACCATTGCCGGTTATGTGTTGTTTAAAATAAACTAAGCATCTCCATTTCACTAAACACCATACCTCGTCGCCTGTTTTAATGTAGTTTAATACAAACTGTACGTATTATATCAATGTAAGTTATATAATAGCCTAATTAGTGTAACCATAAAGTTTAAATGTTCACTTGGTGCTTATTTATTAAATAAACGGTATCAGTTAACTGACACAAACTTTCTCCCAACTTACTGTAGTCAAAATAATATTGTTTTTAATCATTTTATTTACTACTTTTTAGAACAAAACAAAAAAATAATATTCTACCTACGTCAATCGTATAAAAAAGTTATTGTCCCAGGCGGGATTCGATCGCGCGACCTTTGAATTACTGGCCGTCCTCGCTACCGTTGTGCTACCCCGTGCGGCCGTCGCCGTGATGCTAGATTGACAACATAAACTTGTTTATTTTTTAACATTTCCCCATAATTATGAAACGCCGAAGTTTTGATAAAAGCGGGTGGTGTCATTTTGTTTGGCATCTTAAGCACTATAAATACTGAAAATTTGATCAAAATCGTTAGAGCCGTTTTTGATAAATTTGCATTTTTGTCGTTTTTTATTGGTTTTTAGGGGTAAATTACCCTTAAAAATTAAAAATTCCAAAAAATGAAAAAAACGCCTGGAGATATTAGGGTTTAGTACCTACATACCAAATTTCATGAAAATCGGACCAATAGTGTCCCCTCTGGTCGTGTATACATACTGACACACTGACAGACAGACACCACGTTAAAAACACTTTTTTGGGTTCAGGGAGCACCAAAACAAAAAATTCCACTAAAAATATTTTTGGGTTCAGGGAGCACCAACACAGATAATTGCACTAAACAATTTTTTGGGGTTCTGGGAGCACCAAAACAGATAATTCAACTGAAAATTCAAATTCGAACATTTTTACGAAAACAATACTTTCTCCATATACTACGTATAGGGTGGAGAAAGTAAAAATAGAGGGATTAGACAACTGAATATAATTATAAAACGATATATCAATCAAAAATTTTCCTAAATAATAAAATATAATTGTTATTGTATTTAGGACAGATTCCCCAATTTAATTTGTAAGAAGAAAATAAAACTTGGAATAAATTGATAGTAAAATAGTTAATAGGCCTGCCTCATTTCAAAGCTTTGAGGTTATGGTTAATCCTACAATTATTGTTAATACATTTAGGCCTGATTTCACAAATTAATTTGTCAGAAAAAAGTAATACTTGGAAAATATTTATATTGAAATATTCAATTTTGTAATAAGTCTGCATATTTCTGAAGCATTGTTTTGAGGTTATGGTTAATCCTACAATTATTCTTACTATATTTAGGCTTGATTTCAAAATTTAATTTGAAATCGTATAAATTTAATAAAAAGTTAAACGAGAGGAACTCGGTCATGTTGAAAATGTATAGGCATTTTCAAACTATTATACAGAGTTATAATTTTGTAACCATCACTGATGATGATGACCTGGTTTGAATTATTAAACGTTTTTTATGAGAAACTGTGTTCTTCTGTTTTTTATTTATGTAGAACTATACAGGGTGATTCAGAACTATACGGAAATGTCTCGGTAGCTCATTCTATAACTAAAAATAAGAAAAAAGTTCATATAAACATAGGCCCGAAACGCTTCTTTTTCCAGATTTTCCCTTTTTTACAAAATAATTATTCAGAGAAATGTTTGACTGATTGAGTTCAAACTTGGCATGCAGTTTAACCTAACAACGATATATCTCTAGAAACATTATTATCCAATCATTGATTCGCGATTATATCCAATCATGCGATTCAAAATAGTGGCTGTTTGAAATTTCAAATCTAAATTACTCAAAAATCGTAAATTTTAACCAAAAAAATGTCAGGTAGCCTACTTTAGATAAAACTATATTATTGTTCATTTTAAAATAAAAATATGTTTATCGCCATGAGCCCTGTAAATTAACAGAAGCTCAATAGCCCAGTCGGTATAGGTTAAAACTACTAGTAATTTGCAATACGGCTGATTTTTTTTATAAGTACCTTAAAGTATGTAGATTAACATAAAAAAAGTTTACCAGTCTATCGATTTCCCAAAATCGAAAAAAAAAATCGATTATCATTTTTTTTCTTCGATTATTCTTAATATTTTGAGCTGGGATGAAGATAGAGAATAATAAAAAATACCACCGTGTAGGGGAGGTATTTTTCAACAATAAAGGTCATATGTATTTATTTCGTTCAAGCAATGGTTTGTCTGGAAAAAATTCGATAATGCAGGTATGTATTTTGCAGCAGGGGAAATCACTAAAAGGGGACATCTTATTCATCGATGAAGCGTTAGCTCATTATAAATTGGCCAAATTTTAATATATTGAATTGAAACTTGGTATAGGAGTTAAAATATATATTCTAAACATTTATGCTGAGTCTCAGCTTGTTAGCTTGAAAATTACCCGATCTAGAGCCACTTGACTTATCAATGGGTTTCTCGATTTTACGCGTACCGGACCCACCAATTCATGTTAAACAGCTCCAGTTTAGAAAATTTTCAAAATATCAACCTGAAAGTTTTTTTACAAGTTAAATATATAGATTTAAATAAGATCAAGGAGTATAAACCTTTTTTATTATTTACTTTTCAAAGCACAAGTAACTTAAAAAAGTATAATTTTAGACCTTTTTAGATTTTTCATCCAAACGCTTGAGTTAATCGGCTGCAGATTAGTCAATTTTTTAAATATAGTTTTTAAAATAAGTATAGCAAAAAACAATTGTGTTTTTAACTTCTGTACCAATTTTTAATGTCGAAAATGGAGTCGTTGAATCCAAAGGTGTTATAGTTAAAACGAGATAGGTAAAACAGAAGACTATTTTCAAGCGCCTCGTTTTTAAAAATAACATGAAAAAAAATCGTTCATACTTACTAAGAATATTTATACTGGTGTACTCAACTTGTAAAACAAATTTAATGTTGATATTCCAAAAATTGACGAAACTGGGATAGATTGAAATTAGTTCGTGGGTCCGGTACTCCTAAAATCGATAATCGAAATCGACTCCTAGATCGGGTCATTTTCAAGATAACAAGCTGAAACTCAGCATAAATGTTTAAAACATATATTTTAACTCCTACGTCAAGTTTCAATTCGATATATTAAAATTTGGCCAATTTAGAATGACCTAACGCTTCATATATGAATAAGATGTCCCCTTTTAGTGATTTCCCCTGCTGCAAAATACATACCTGCATTATCGAATTTTTTCCAGACAAACCATTGCTCGGACGAAATAAATACATATTACCTTTTTTGTTGAAAAATACTTCCCCTACACTGTGGTATTTTTTATTTTTCTCTATCTTCATCCCAGCTCGAAATATTAAGGATAATCGAAAAATAAAATGATAATCGATTTTTTTTTCGACTTTGGGAAATCAATAGACTGGTAAACTTTTTTGTATGTTAATCTACATACTTAAATGTACTTATAAAAAAAATCAGCCGTATTGTAAATTACTGGAACTTTTGGTCTAAAATTACCCCTACCGACTGGCCTACAATGTTTTGTGATTCTATTATAATAGCAATAAATCTGACCAGCAACGTAATATGTGCGCATGCGTACGTACACGCACACTCGCTTTTAAGAGAATAGCTGGCCCGATCCGGTTTTGCACGGATAGGCATATCAGAGTTAAATGTAATTATTATATTAACAAAAAAATATATATCAATGCATATATTATACTTTGTATTTCTTATGGGAATTTTAAGTAACTTTGACCCCCGAAGCCCCTCTAAAATTTCGAATTTTTTGAAAACCTTTCTTAGCGAGCACCTAGAGTTCTAGAGGAGGAAGTTAATACCAAATTTCATCCCAATCCGTTCGGTGGTTTTTGAGATTTCGTGATGAGTGAGTCAGTGAATGGTATTTGGATTATATATATATATATATATATATGTATATATATGATAATGCTTGTATAATGTTTGTTCACTCAGCTGGCCAAACCTTTAAATATAACGAGGCAAACAAAAATCTATATATCTGAAGCAATATATTTATTTATTATGTTTTAGTTGTCTGCACTATACCTATTATTATCTATGTTCAATATTAAACAACACAAATGTTTGTGTCAATTTTACAACAAAGAAACTGAAATTATCGTTATCGGCTTAGACAAACCAATTATTTTGTATCTAGGATGATTATAACGCTTTAAACCCAACACTTTGCTAGAACTGTTTAAATGTAAATGAGAGAAGCAGACAACACATAGATTTTACAATGTTTTAGCTGTATGCGTAGTATGTAAATTGTTATCACCAGGCCGATTTTGTTTTTAACCTCAAAGATAACTTCGTACATATTTCTTTTGTAGCTCTATTAATTTCATTGCTGGATTCCTTGTAGTAGTGATCCCATTACAAATATAATTAGAAAACTTATTTTTAATGATAACTGTCAAGAACTTACGTACAATTTAATTGCGTTGCAGTTTATAAATCAGATACTACCATAGATGTCGCGTGCTAGGAATTTTAGTTTAATTCATAAGACCGAAAGATAGTGCTAGTGGTAAGACTGCAGGTGTTATAGTTTTTGTCGTTGAAAATGTATCACAGAGTTGAATAAATCAACGAGACTGGTCCTATACAAAACCAATTTCAAGGTTTTGCTTATACAAGGATTGCATTACATTATCTTAACACCCACTATATAGGAAGTAATATGATTTCCTACGGTTTTAGAAATGTTTAGTGTTTTGGAAATTTAGGTGGTGGAGAGACGCCGGAGTACTTAGGTTACCTGAGATTAAAAACATACACGATTTTGGAAATTATTGAATTTTTCAAAATTTTGGGGCAAAATGTTCGGGGGAGGCGTGACTCCCTGACTTCTTAGGTTACCGTACCTTGGATTAAAAACATACAAGATTTTGGACATTTTTGGATTTTTAAAATTTTGGGACAAACTTTTGGGGGAGGGGTGACCCCCAGACTACGTAGGTCACTTTAGATTAAAAATATACACAATTTTGGGAATTTTTTAATTTTGCAAAATTTTGGGAGAAGAGTAACCCCAGACTACTTAGGTTACCTTAGATTGAAAACATACACGATTTCGGAGACTTTTGATTTTTTTTTAACAGTTGTAGGGAAAGGACGTGGTCTCCCCGGCGTATTAAGCCAATGGGTTACGTCACAAGGATGCACAGTGACACCTGCACTTTACAGGGTAAGTGAAAAGTATAGACTTTATTTTCGAAATTTTGGGGGAGGGGTTAAGGTTAGGTTCAATACCGTTTTATAATCTTCTGTCCGACAAAATTTTGAGGTATAGGTTTGAGGGAAGGGTGACCCCAGACTCTTAGATTACCTTAGATCAAAAACATACACAATTTTGGATTTTTCGAAATTTGGGACAAACTTTTAGGGGAGGGGATGTAAAGCTCCCGCCCCAACCCTCGCTACCATGACAGCCCCGCCATCTTTAATCCGCCATAACACTTGAGAATCCAGCATGGCCACCATGTCACCCGCCACCATGTTGGTTCTCAAGTGCCGCATCTCTCGGAAACGATTCTACATGATGAATTTAATCTTCTGAATGAACTCGTTCAATAGAATCGGTTTGAATTAGACAAACAATGTTTAAACTCTCGCTGATACAACCTATACAGCTCTTAACTTATGTACGCTCTGTGGATGTGAATGTATTAACAATAATTTATTCAAATAAATTCACAAATAAATTTTTGAAAGCTCGGCTTTGCTGGGCAATAATAGAAATAAAAACAATCTAAGAAAGCTTGGAGGAGCCTACTGTGACGTAAAATATCTGCAACTTGTTGAGACGAGTGATTTAAAATAGCGCTACTTTGTGGTAACGCGTTACACCGTTGTGGCTCACAGTGGTAATATCTGTCAAGCCGCGTTTACACTATGTAGCAAAACCTGCTACAAAGCAAAAGTTATATAACAAATGCTACATTTAGCAAAACTAAAAACAGAGAAATGTTACATATAGCAAGTTTCGATGATACATGTAGCACTTTTTTGCTATTTCACGAAGCGGTCGAAATCCGGGTAGACGTTGAGCGTGATGACGGCTGATACTTGGTTTGACGTTGTAGCGGTTTGAGTCGAGGCCGGTCGGTGGTGCGAGAAGCAAATTGACTTGCGGCGGCTGAATTCCTTGGCGGCGGCTCGAGCGTTTTCTTCTTCTATGACTTCGCGCATCATCATGAACGCTTGGGCGAACGGGTTATTGTCCCGCAGGATTCCTTCAAGTAGCTGTATCAGTTCAAGGTTCATGTCGGCGTTGGCAGCAATTTGTTCCTCGACGGCATCGGTAGGGTCTAGAAAGAACATCTGCCCGTTGCGCGGTCTTTCGCATTCTCCTTACGCATCATGTCGGCCGAGCGGCGCTAGTCATTCTATGATAGATCTGGCCCTCAGCGGTGAAACAGTAGATGCCTCTGGCATTGCTAGTTCGGGCGTCTTGAACGTTGATCGATGCAAAAACGAAGATGGCGTCGAGCTTTCGTTTGCCACCCGCAATGTATTTCGAAATTCTATGTTGGCGTGTGAACAGCAGCGATAGTTCGTTCGGGAATGTTGACGGCTTGTATTCGTATTTACCGTGAAGACAGCAATCGCCGAATGAGTGTCTGGCGGTTTTGTTCTACACTCGCTCTTCGGTGAAAAAGATGGCTCCACAATGCATTCATGCGACTTTAAACGGTCCCATTCGTGAATATTGAACATCCGCTGACATGGCGACTTTATAGCTTTGAGGAATAGCAGAGTGCTGACGTTGCATTTGTTGGCGAACTTGGTCAATTCGATTGATTCTTTCATGAGACGTTTCTGCCAAACGTCGGGAAGCGCCGCGTCGCCGTTCTTGCTCAAGATGATCGACCATTTCTTCGTCATTTAGCTGGGCCATAAGATCTGAAATACTTTCTCTGCTTCTAGACTTCCATGCGCGACTTGGTCGTGGTTCTGCAATACTCAGCGAGACGTAGGAGCTTGTTCGGACCGGCTCGCAAACTTGAAAAAAAAGAGAGACAAAAAAGTTGCTAAATTTTATTTCTTAAATAACGGTGCATAAATTATTAAGATTCCATGACTACTTCAATTATTACTATTGTTACTAATTACTACTATTAGTTGTTCACCTACTTTAATTCCAACCAATCGCGGTTCTAGTCCTGAAAAACTGGGTGGCAAGGGCACTACATGGGGTCGAATTACCGGGGGAGACATTCTACACACCCCGGTCTTTCGACCCTATGTAGTGTCCTTGCCCCCCCCCCCCCCCCAGTTTATCAGATCTAAAACCGATACTGGTTGGAATTAAAGTAGGTGAACAACTAATAGTAGGCCTACGAATTGAAATAGCGGCAAAAATTAAAGTAGGCGAGGCACTGATTTTAGGAATTAAAGTAAACAAATTAAAAAAGTAGAAATAATGACTAACATTTTGCTTAGTGAATATGAATAATGGCGTAAGGACTTTAAAGAATGATTTATAAAATAACTTAACAGTAACAACATTTCGAACTAGAAACATATAATTTTGCCATTATGACCACACAATTCACATATAGTCATGTCCATAAAATTGTAAAAACTCAATTAATAGTCATAGAATCTTATTAATTTATGCACCTTTATTTAGGAGATAACATTTAGCAACATTTTGTCTATTGTACATTTTTTGTAAAATTTACGGATTTTGATAGGCTATATTGAGATTTAGAAATTTTAAATGGCTGCCATTTTGAAATGGTACAAAGCATAATCTTGATATTCCAAACCAAAATGGGTCTTATTACATATAATACATGTACCAATAATACATGTACATAAAAAACACATACCGACAGACGGAAAACTAAACGTTGTAGGATATACCTTCATATGAACTTTTTTCTTCCTTTTTGTATGAGGAATCATATCCCAATGTTCTGAAA
Organism: Philaenus spumarius; assembly: GCA_018207615.1. NCBI lineage: Eukaryota > Metazoa > Arthropoda > Insecta > Hemiptera > Aphrophoridae > Philaenus > Philaenus spumarius. The sequence continues at coordinate 795,566 of JAGFPH010000001.1, forward strand.
GGTATTTTAACACCCTGTATATGCGAGATAGTATAACTCATAACTCTGTTGAATCTCTTTACGCTTAATCCGCTCCAGAAAAAATCAGCGTTGACAAACAGACAAATGAATGAGCACACAAGTGTACCGAGTTTCCTTTTAAGGTATGGAACTCTAAAAATCGTACATTAATCGACATTTTGTTGTTACAGTATGTACAGGGTGTCCGCAACCATTCTACCGTGTTAATCAGCAGGTCAAACCTAGCAAATAATACAATATAACATGTCCTATCTTGGTTAGTTTAGAAGTTGTCTGTCTGGATACGTTTTTTTTTTTTTAACTATAATCTCAAGAATGGTTTAATATAATTCATGAAACTCATCGTGCATATTTATCACATTGGTTTACACAAATGTGTAACATTTTTTTGTTGCTGGAGTTATCCGTTTCAAGATGGCGCCGGTTCAAACTGTTTTACGGAAAATGTTAAGGTATAAAAAATGTAAACAATTTAAAGACAAATCTAATTGTGGTGTCGGTTTTTTTCCCTTGAGTTAAGGATATCCGAGAAAATCCAATAATTCTGGCTGAAACTACTAATTCTGGCTGAAATTACTAATTCTGGTTGAAACTACTAATTCTGGCTGAAACTACTAATTCTGGCGGTGATTCGTGGAAAGTGATCATGGAAACTACTTCACCAGAATTATTGCATTTTCTCAGTTCTGTTATCCTTAACTCAATGATTTGTCTACATTTTTTCTTAAAATCTTTAGGTTTTTTTTTAAATTTAACTTTGAAAAGTTTGAACTGCCGCGATAACTTCAGAAAAATAAAATCTTACACATTTGTCTAAACCATGAGATTAACGCTGAGTTTCATGAATTTATTTTAAACAGTTCATGAGATAATGTTTTCCAAAATAACACATACAGACAGACAACTTCTAAACTAAGCGAGATAGGCTAG
>JAGFPH010000001.1:796526-824726 GCA_018207615.1 Philaenus spumarius
GTAAAGTTTGACAGTATATTTGCGACACATTCTGTGTGTACTGTATATAATATATAAATCTGACAAAATATTCAGAAATCTACAAAGTTGTATACAGCAAAACTAGAGCTAGTAGAGAGGAAGCATTTATGTATGTGAATCCATTTTAAATGCAATTTTTATTTACTCACAGCTGCAGTTTATGTTGTACTGTTTATATTGGCATTGTTAAAACATTAATGGACCGATAACTTGACTACTTCATTGTTATTGTAGATGTGTTATTTGTTGACTTTGTTTAACGGGAATTGAATCCATTGTTTGTACAAATATAAAACCCACAAACATTTTGACTCCAGTCAACAGCGAATTCAAATCCCTAACTGTTTGTGTTTATGTATATACTAACTGTTAAATTTGGTTAAAACATTTGACTAATTAAACTGTCGGGATATAGGCCTGTACCTGCCAGTGGCTTTCTAATTGATTGGAATTCGAATTGACAACTTTGAAATAATCGAATTAAAAGGATATCGGTAATAACTATCGGTGCTCCATAGTCCTATTTTACAATGCCCCTCATTTTGTAGCTTCTTTGGCAGGGAACATACAATTTTGTTAACACCTAAAAAACAGCTTTAAGAATCAGACACAATCGTCAGTTTCACATTGGGGACTTAAATTTTGAAAACTGTACACAAATTAAAAATGTAGTGTTATTTATCACTTTTCAGATTACATCGTGTTTTATGCCCGAAATTTATCTTCAGCCTTGGAATAATCTATGAATTAGTTTTTGGATTAAATTATGATTCTGTTAGCACATAATTGTTATTTTTCAAGATTTTAGACACGAATAGTCATTTGCGAATAAATAAATATAAATGCAAAGTTAAAATGACAATCAATAACATTATTGAGCCATCTCAACGGCTAGGCTTCTTGAAAGTTGCATTGTTATTACTTGAGTTACTCCGTAGTAGTTTTTATTTCATAATTAATTAATTCACTTTTTAACCTGCCGATAGTAATGTATTCTCTGCTGTGTTAAGATGTCTAATTATTTTCTAAAAACGTTTTTTTATTAACATTACAATTTTGTTAATTTGTGATATTAAAGAATTAGAATGAAATGTTTGCGAATCAAAGAGAGACAAAAATTACAATATATAAAATTAAAGAAATGCCATAATTTAAAAAATGTATCATTCACATCCTCCTTAAAACGAGCTTTAAATGAATATTTTGAGATAAAAATCGTCAACTATAATTTTTAAGTTGATCATTATTGTTATAGGTGATTTGTAGATTTTAAGTTATCTTTCTTTTATTAGAATTTTCTTGATACGTTTTGGGATATATTGCATTTATTTAACTTTTTATCTGCCATAAAACCTCAGTAGTCTACTAAAAAAGAGATAGTTTACAACGGACTTGCATATACCTGTATTTTGCCTCAATACTAGCCCACCAAAAAGAGAGTAAATAAAAACCAATAAAATATGTTTATAGTTTATTAACATAAACTACAGTAACTTCAAATAAGTTAAAAGTTGGATTCGATAAATTTATTCTCATGAAAATCAGCACCAACATTTAATTATAAATACAGTAATTTGAGCTTTGATAATTCATACCCATTTTTTACCGAGCGAAGCGAGGTCTCCGTTTTAACTTGACCGTTCGGCATTTCGTCTGTGTGTCTCTATGTCTGTCTCACGATTACGGCCAAACGCCTTGACCGATTTTGATGATTTTTTGCATGAATGTTCCTTATTCCTAAGCCGAGCCATGTATATATAAGGTTTTTTCCATTTTTCATTTTTAACCCCTTAGATAAAATAAAAATGGCAGCCGCACCGTTTCTCTCAGTGTAAGCTTTTTTTCCAAAGCCAGTTTGTGGCTTAACCGTAAGTCGAATTTAAAAACTAATGACAGTTTGCTAATAGCAAATTTGATTTTGAACAAAATTGTATCCTTGATTTTTTTCCGTATCTCTAACGATAAGCTCACAAAATGGCCGTAAACTTCTAATTTGTTAAAAATCGTCCAAGTTTTTGTACTTAAACCATGTTTGTTTATTCTAAACCAATTCAAAAGTGTTGCATAGCTTTGTAGATAAAGGTTCAAAAAATTCATATATGCCAGTAAAAAAATGATTGAAGTAAAATTAACCAAGTTATTAGATCAAGAAACATTTATTAGTTATTAGCATGTTCAGTAACAAAAGGAAGAAGTTCAACTTTAGGCCTACATAAAAAGTAGTAAAAATTATTGTAATTTTTTTCATAAATGTAAAAACGTTTCGTAATTTAGTTCTAAATAGAATTATTTAAAAATATTTATCAATTTCAAATTTCTTATTTTGAAAACACCAGTTTTTATGTTCCTACTACAAGACTGCTAACAAAACTAAGCCTGTTTTGAATAGTAATTTACGAATATATCCTTTCCAAAAAATGGCATATAATAATAAGTAAGTATAGGGGACAAGAAAGTGTAGAGAATAAATCAAAGAATTAAACTGAATACTTGTAAATTTCATAAAGTATTTGACTTAGCTTTACTTGAATTACAAAATGAGATGAAACAAATGAAACCTCTCGGCGATAAAGGACATACAAAAAATGACCGTTGGACACTGTGGGAAGTGTTGGTACATGGGTTGAAAATAAAGTTGAGATCACTATCACGACGTTTTAACATCGTTTGTTTTCATTATTTCTAATATTGGAATATGATATGGAAGTTATGGAATTGTAAATACATTGTTAAGTTTTAGTTATTTAAGTATGTAAATATTTAATTATATGTTTTCCCTCTATAGCTTGATATTTTTAGCTATCTTACGCATTATTAACCTAAATAAAACACAATGCCTCTAAAAGAAAATCTTTAGCAGTTAAAGCTCAAGAAAAGAAAAAAAACGAGAACTAGAAATCCCGGAATCGCAGGAATTGTAAAATAATGTTTCGCTGGCTAAACCTTGTGCTTACTTCCTTACTGGCACACTATTTTTAACCTAATCTCAAAACCACATTTGTTATTTTAACGAGCGAGGTCTACTGTTCGCAGAACTACTAGTATAAAATTGACCGAGCGAAGCGAGATTTCCGTTTTAGCTCGACTGTTCGGCATTTCGTCTGCGTGTCTGCTGTCTGTCTGTCTCACGATTACGGCAAAACGCCTTGACCGATTTTGATGATTTTTTGCATGAATGTTCCTTATTCCTAGGCCGAGCCATGTATGCATACGGTTTTTTCCATTTTTCATTTTTAACCCCTTAAATAAAATAAAATGGCGGCCGGACCGTTTCTCTCAGTGTAAGCTTTTTCCAAAGCCAGTTTGTGGCTTAACCGTAAGTCGAATTTAAAAACAAAATTGTATCCTTGATTTTTTCCGTATCTCTAACGATAAGCTCACAAAATGGCCGTAAACTTCAAATTTATTAAAAATCATCCAAGTTTTTGTATTTCAACCATGTTTTTATACGTTTATTCTAAACCAATTCAAAGGTGTTCCATAGCTTTTTTGTAGATAAAGGTTCAAAGAATTCATATATGCCAGTAAAAAAAATGGTTGAAGTAAAATTAACAAAGTTATTAGCTCAAGAAACAAGCATGTTCAGTAACGGAAGGAAAAAGTTCAACAGCAGGCCTACATAAAAAGTAGTAAAAATGTTTTGTAATTTTTTCATAAATGTAAAAAAGTTTCGTAATTTAGTTCTAAATAGAACTGTATAAAATATTTACATTCAGATAGTGCAAAGTTTTTAAATTGCGGCGTAGGTCTAAAGAATTGAACGATTATTAGGGTAGGCCTATAATAATAGTAACCTAATAATTATTATCTTAATTTTGATGAAAAATGGATTTAACATAGCACAGTTTTTCTCAAAACGATTAGGCCTACAATAAAATCAAAACAATGTGACGATTTTAAAACCTTGCTTAAAATGGATGGAATGATTTTACTGAAGAAATAATCAAGGTTCATTTAGAAACGACCAGGATTTGAGTACAGTTTAGTTGCAGGTTGTACGCTAAAACCATAGGCCTATTATTACTGTACTATCAAAGTTGTTTTGCCTACAAGAATGAAGCCTACGCTCCCCGTCTAGCAACAGCGTAATCTCTATTAATTAACTGCATACATATTTCAAATACTCTACCTTGCAAAAGCCTCAAATAAACACGAAAGCAAATATAAAACACAAAAACAAATTTAGTTATCGATTTGGGTTAGCACTCAAATACTAAGATTTGTTACAGGCCTACTTGAAGTTATGATAGTAGCCTAAGTTGAGTGTTTTATAGAAAGTTTAGGTTAAATTTGTATAATTGAAAAACAATCAACAAATTAATTTATGTAAACACTGGTATATTTCCAATTAAAATAATTTAAATTTAGAATGTTGTGTCCTTCTTTGGTTAAAAACTCCTTTAATCATGTTTAGGTTACAACTCTCATTGAATTTGCTACACGTAAAGCTAAAATATTACAATCCGCAGAGCGTTCACAATAATTCTATTTCAAACCGTCCCTATTGGGAAAATGTTTACAACAAATACAAAGGATGTAATATTTAATTTCGGTAAAATATTTAATTACATTTGCTGCATAAAAGCGTTCTCCTGTATTCCCCTACGCGAAGAGCAATGAATAAAACAAATTGCATTTGCGTTATTAAAATGTAATCTTTTATTCGAATTGAATACACAGTGCGGTTTCGCTCGATCAGAAATTGCTTCTTATTCAATAGAACAACACAGGCCTTCTAAATAATAAGCTTTTATTTAGGCGGACGTGTGGTAGGGTATTGCTAATTAATACAGAAGGCCGTGTGGGAAGGGCGATATGCCACTGCTAACGTCATTTCTAAACGAACACTCGTATGACATTATCAAAATGGCGTCTATGTACAGGCTGTCGATTTGTTGGGTGGAAAGAGAACGTAGAAGAGTTTTGTTGAACGCTTATAAAGCGGCTAAATCAATCAATCGTTGACAGGCCCTCCATCTTGAAAGTTTTAATATCTTGACTTCTGTTTGAGAGAGAATACAGCGTTATCCAGAAAACAGTTTTTTTACTTGATTGGTTTCGTAAAGCTCATTGATCCAAGTCATATTAAACGTAAAAATATTTCGGATTTGTTATATTGTCTGAGTATGTTAACACAACGAAACAAATAAAGTAGTATGCTAAATTGAATGGAATATATTTACATAATTCCTGTAACAGAAGGTAGAAAGTAGGCCTACACAATAACATCTTTTATTTTAATTTGCCTTTTTACTATTTAAAAAAGGGAAAATCGACGTTGGCTATCACCAGCTGATATCTGTGCATTAAAGTATGTATTTAATTATTTTTAAATTGTAATTAAAAGAATGTTCCTTAAAAAGCAGACAGTTTTATGTTCACAAAGTTGGCACTATAACAAACTAATTCCAGTATGAATAATATGTGATAACTCACTTGTTTGAATTTGTGGTATTTAAAAGTTCTCCCAAATGGGTTTAACTTATTAATAATCTAATAATTTATTTTTAATAGTGATGCACGATATCGAGACCGGAATGATATTTGGGTTAACCCAGCAGCACATAAAGTGCATGGCAGCGCAGTACTTCAGGCAGAGGGCAGGCATAGTAAAGGAATAGGCCTCGACCAGGTCACCGCACATTAGATTAGAGATCCAGTTCTCTGTCTGTAGACTACAGACTGTAAGTGACATATCGTGTGAATTAGAGAAACTACTAATCGATTTAGATTCCGAGTCTGAATCTGTGTTTCAAAATGTTGTTTTATTGTATTCTCTAAGTAGGACAATATGGAAAAGTGAGTATGTGAGACCCACGTTGAGATTTCCTCGTCATCAGAAGTTCCTGACAAAGGCTTTAGACAATCATACCGGCTCATAACAGAGCTCAGTTTGATGAAATGTATCAGCTCATTAAAAATGATATTACAGGAAAGAATGCAACGCCCATAAACCTATTGGAAGTGAAGAGATTGGTGTAAAAAAGTACAAATTTAAATGTAAAATTGGTATATAAATATATGTATGGTTACTAACACAGACTATAATTTTTGATAGTTAGGAGTATTGGTGTATGCACTTCCTCATCGGGTATAACAATGGGTTCTCCCACACTTGATAAATTTAAATATTCTTGATGATTTCGCTGTGACGTAGGCTCATATAAGTACAGGAGATAATGAAGCATTTGATAGGTCAGAGGTGGTGGAACTGTTACCTTGGTACAATAACTCCTCTTCAGCCTGTGACATAGCATTAAATAGTTCTCCTAATCTGCAACTGATACGAACGAGGCATTACTTGTATTGAATTATACATTGAAAAAAAGTCTGGTATAAAGCGACTTTATTTTGTTCTGATTCCTGTTGTTGACGTATAGCTAAGGTTTGCTCTTTGTTCGTATTCAGTCACACTTTTGAGTATAACTTCATAATTATATGGACTTTTTGCTTCTTCGTGATTTCCAAATTACTGTCGGGGTTGGGATTAGGCATGCACTGAGTAATACTGTCATCAACCACATCGTGTTCATGCTGCATGTCTTCTGGTATAATGTTCTTTTTTTCTGCGTTATTGCTGAGATTGGAGGAAGTTGGCCTATTTGCCATATGTGGAATAAAAGATTCCATTGGATAGGTCGACGGCCGTACAACACTTGCCGAGACTTGCCCCTTGTTCACTTTTATTTTTTAATAGTCTGGGCTTCACGAGACAGTCACAGAGTTTTCTCCATTGCTTCTTAGCTTCTTTACCTGAAAAAAAACAGTGGTTTTTTCAACCGGAGGTGTGTTCAAAACCGGATTGTTATTTACGCTACAGAATGAGTGAACAATTTCGAAGATTGTATCTGATGTATGCACAGCAATTTGGACACGTTTACAACCTCTGTAGATCCCGGAACTAGCATTTGAAACTTGGGAAAATATTGCTACCGAGTATGAGAGAAAGTTGCAATTTTACAACCGTATTGTTGTAATTGATGGAAAAGCACTTGACAACAAATGTTTTGTGTGAAATAAATAGTTTTCAAGTTAAATGCCATCTTATGTGTTGTGTATTTATAAAAACTCTATGAATACCTTATTATCACCTGAAATTGAATTTATTATAAAATTTACTATAAAAGATGCGCTCGCATCTCCTTATATCTGACGCCACTCTGAAGGCAAGTCCTGCTTCCAGGATTTCCGCATTTCAGCTTAGTGGGTTATAGTTATTAAAAAAGAATCAAATAAACGCTTTCACTGTAAACGCTTCAACGTACGTTAAGATGACTGGAAATATTTGCAATGTTTATGACTGCAATAATAATTTATACAAATTGAAAGATTCCTAGATCAAACTTTATTCATTCCAAAAATATGAAAGTTTGGCGAAAAAATGGGAATGGGGCTTGCAGAAGAAACGACAAAATTAATATTAAAAACTGGTGGGTAAACATTGTGTCATAACACAGCTTCATATGAATTTTACCTAATCTATTCAGTTTCTCTTAAACACGATATCAATATGTACTACAATAAAAAGGCCTATAATATGACGTGTATTATGTTTTCCTAAAGTTCTTACTGTTGAATCAAAATTACTTGTTTTATTTAAATGTGGTGTAAATAATTGTTACTATAGTCCTAACTACCTTTCTTTGATGGTTAGACGCGATAACACTAGTTATAAAAATTATCCATGGTTAAAAATTGATATTAAATTTAGTGTTCCTTATTTTTTAGACAGAATATGTTCCGAATATTTTCACACGTCTGTCATGGTTAGGCTTCTGCAGCAACAACTTTTGAAATATTCACCAAAAAACAAACAAACTTTATCTAAATATGTCCAAGATGTAATAATAAAAATTATACAGGATGTTTGAAATACGTAGTGATACAGTACGTTCACGTTAAAATATCGTTCAAGGTGGTATATCTTAGGGAAACACGCTCAAGGTGTAATTACTGAAAAAAACGATGAAGCCAACTTGACTTCGATATCTTTCGTTGAAACTGCTGTTAATGGAAAATTTTAACAGAGCTTGTATTCAAACAACTGTATCTTCCTAGAAATAAAAACAATAATTAAGTGAAAATATTGCTAATAATCAGAGTTTAGGCTGAATACCTATAGAAGGTCTGAGATACATCACAGGTATATTTGCCATAAATGTAGGGATAAAATTAAACACCTAGGATTTGAATCCAAATCTACGCCAGAAAACGACAACTGGATAGCAAAGAGTAGGGTAAAAATTATAATCCCTACTGTACTGAGTTCTTCAAAGTTGCATCCACCATGGAAGACATTTTTCTAACTTTGCATGGCGATTACATAAAAAAAGGAAAATTAATTATTACTCAAGTGTACGAAGATTTAAGAAATAAGATGCATTAGATCTACAAATATTCCAAGAAGACGTTATTAGGTATTTAATAAAAGTAAGGCTTTACATTAGAATAAAAGAACTAAATCAAAATAACTAGGAGACAATAACATAAGAAAACATGGGTTGAAAAAGTTTAAATAAAATAGTTAACAAGTACATATTTTTCTGTCAGGCAGAAGCATTTGTTCATTGTAACTTCCAAAGTAATAGAACTGCATTTTTACTTATTTTGTAAAAATATTTAACTTTAAAATAATGCAATGATTGATTTTAACATGTAAATAGTATTGGAACTAAATCAAACACTGGGAGAAAATAATGTAAGAAAACAGGTGTTAAAAAAATAAACAAAATATGTACACATTTTTATATCAGGCAGTATTAATATTTGTTCATTGTAACGTCCAACCGGTCCAACGTGCAATGATTGATTTTAATATGTAAATAAAATAGTATTTTTGTCATCCTACCTTTACAATATAATTATGTTTCTAATTAGTAATTATGTAATACTAGCTGACCCGTGCGAATATTTCGCAAGTTCGGAGTAGGCCTACATTTACCTAATTTAACACGTTGATTTAATTCAGTTAATTAAGTTTATTTATTTACATTAGTTTATAAATAACAGTTTCCCTATACAATCTTACAGTGTAAACAATCTAACTAACAGCTGTCATGCTAGTTAAACAGATGGTTAGTAGATGGCGCCTTTCATTAGGAACATACAGAGTATAATATAAAAGTTTTTTAAATCAATTTTTGTTATTAAAACATGAATTTTAAGCTGTTTGTCTATTTTTCCCGTGTAGTGGTTAAGGAAAGCTTTAAAATGATGCCTCATTCATGTAATTTGATGATGTATTAAGGAAGTTATGGCGTACCGACAAAAAAATAGTCTTGAGAAATAATATATGCGATAATATAAAATGAGATAAAAAGGCGACCGAAAGTGCCAAAATTCCGTCTTAGGCCTCTTTTATGCACGCTTTTTGTGTCGTGCGACATGGACACGAGAGATTTGGAAGAGCATTGAGTTTAATAGTAGGCCTCATATAGGCCCTACATGATAGTTGAAAACGTACGATTTTTCGAGTCACGCGATTTCTAAATCATGTAGCTCTCTCATAGAAAACGGACGACTTTTTAAATCGCGCGACTTGTCTAAGTACATTGCGCTAAATGTTACCGTTTATGAAAACGTACGACTTTCTGAAGTCGCGCGACTTTGCTGAGCAGAGTTGCCAACAGGTCTACTACATTTTGCCAGCAGGAGCTGGCGACATTTATCTTGTCTGTTTATTTGTCAGTCCTTGTTGATCATTGGTAAGTTTAGTGTGCGCGAGTATTTTCACCTATCTATAATGGATACATTCAGCACTGAATGGATTTTAAGTAACATTCATTTTGACTAAATACGTTTAAGTATCGACAAATTACTTTGAAAAGTCAATGTTATCGCCTTATTTAGCTTTTAAATCTAAATAAATATATTGTTCTGTATTGTGCAGTTTGTTGTCCTTACATTAGAGTAGGCCTACTAACTGTAATTGCTAACATTCCTGGAGTAGAAATCGGTAACCCTTGCACTAGATCTGGTCCAATTTTTAATAGCACCTTTAAAATAAACCACCAACTCATCAAACGATGATACACTCATTCTAAAGAAATTAAGAAACTTCTCGCTGTCGTTCCTCAATAAACAATATAAGTTACGAAACGCTCCGTCTGCACGATTTATGAGATTGACGTCCCATCTTCGTTTCCTTCTCTTTTTTAATAGAAATCAATAATAAGCGTACACCACGCCCACGGATCCATTTGATCGAATGAAGCGATGTTGATGGAACATTCGGTTGGCAATTTTGGAAAACGCGCGACTTGAAATAGTACGTTTTTTGCATAAAAGAGGCCTAATGCACGAGTTGTCTCCATGGCCGGCTGAGGAGCGTTGCCTTCTGAGTTTTCGCCACTCGATGCACAGACCTTCTATTCTAGTCTTGTTCTCATATTAGTCTTGTGAAATAGCGATTCTCGGTAACGGTCTCGTCTCTACTTCGAGTTCGTCACTGTGCGTGTTCCAGTACTGGTCTCAATCAAGTGCTATTTTATTTATGTAAGTACAATGTATGTGTTCAAGTAAAGATTGTTTTCCTAAGGTTGTGTATATTATGTAAGGTGACCGGACGTCCCGCTTTAGCTACGTCTGTCCCGCTGTTCCCCAAATTTGCCAGGGGACGCCCAAATGTCCCGCTTTGGTGGAATATAGGTTTTTTTCTTAGAACTTGACATTAACTTTAAAGCAAAAACCTGCTGATCAACGGTGGGTTGAAGTTTTCACTCATTTGGATAGCAAACAGATTCCTAACAAGAACTTGAAAACTCTCACAGAACTCTAGCTTAGTTTTCCTGGAACAAATGTCCCTGTAGAAAGGCTCCACAGTGAACCATGCATGGTGATCACCTTTTCTGTGTAAATGTTGAAAACTTGTATAGTGTTTTTGTTTAAGTATTTTTATAGTATGTGTTACGTGTATTTATTTACTATGACTGATGTGTTTGAATATCTGACGATGACATCATAGCAATGTCGAAACCGGTAATTAAAAAACAAACAAACAAGGATTGTGACGGACCATATGAGGTAATAAACAAATTTTGACACATTATAAGCTTTAGAGAATTTTAAAATTGGAAGTTGCACCTACAATATACTCGTAGAACTTGCAAAATTCAAATCCTGCTTGCAAAATCTTGAAAATCGTTTCCAGTTCTGCCAACACGCCGATGCCCAACGTGAATCTATTCATTGAGCAGTGGCCTAAAGCGTAAGTAGGTAGGGATAATATCATTATTATTGTGGTTCTTCAGAGGTACACTGTGTTGTCGTTTTTGTGATAAGCTTTCGATTTATGTTTGTAGATTATCACTGCATGGTTAAAAGTTTTCCCCCAATTCAGCTTTAAAAGAAAATCCCAAGCTTATGCGAAGATAAATTATTAAATTGCCGAACATTCCCACAAAGGTTTAAGCGTACAGGCTTAAAGAACTGTAATAAATTATAAACGTTTTGTTTATCGATACCATTTTTAGTTCATATTTGTTTATAGAAATGCTATTTGAAATAAAACGCATTTGTTAATAATGCCAGTAATACGTTGGTAATTTTCTTAACACGTTGAAATAACATAAAATTGTAAAACATTCATGATGACAAAATCCTGTTAAAGGATCAATTTAGCAAAAGGGTAGGCTACCAAAATATAAGCCTGCACAATAGGCTTATTATTAACTCCGGTTGATCCGTCAGGTCGTTCTTTGGATTAATAGGGGAAAAACCTATTATGGGCCCAGTATTTTTTGTAAGCGGTGTATAATCTCTTCGACCTGATATAAAATGGAATGGAGAAATTCATTATTTTAAATTCCGAAATACCTCCATTTAAGTTTTGTAGCTTGAGTCAATTACATTTTTTACGTATTTTTTTAGCCTAGCTAAATAGTTTTGCTGTAGGCCTACTGGATTAGTTTATTTCCAAGCAATCATCGTTCACAAGGAAAATACTTTATCCAACTAAAAGTTTTATTATGTTTGTTATTATTATTTTTTTAGTTTAACTCGGGAGACTTACTTACTGTCGATTTATGTATTTATTAAAATATTAACTTTGATGACTATTGACTTCCATAAAATGATCCATGCAAATTCAAACGAATGGAGGCAATTTTTTTAATAAATAACACAAAATAAGCAACTTAATCCAAATTGTATACGGTTGAAAGTGTAAACGCGATTAATGTTGGTTTTAATATTATTTCCGGCACACTTTAATTGAGTAGTAACCGTGGATACATGTATAATGTTCGATAAGTTAAAATAAGTTGATTAGTTTATAAAAAAAACCTCAGGCGAATTGTAAACTAGATTTATTTTCGTTAAAAAAAGTAGGCTTATAAATAGAACTTAGAGTGGATACAGAAATGAGTTTTCAACAAAGACAAACGTTCAATGTTCCGCACTTAGTTAAACGAATTACTTACTGCAGTAGCCTACAACATAATATTGTCAACTTCAGTATACACATTACATAAAGTTGAAAATTCCCAGTTAACCACGGGTTTCAATACAGCTTCGTCCTTCGACGATATCAATACGGGCAATAACAATAGCGAGTTAATTTAGTTTTTACAACCGGCTCAAATAGCTTGGTAATATATCATGGCAACTCGAGTGCATGATTACTGGCGTTGAATAGCCTGCCATATAGGCACAATGAGAACCAAATTACTTTTAGAAGTCCTATTCAAGTCGGATAAGGGCTCGCCTTGTTTTTTCTTTGACGTGCCTTTTCGTCTTAGGCAACCACCCGGAACGAGATTACAGCCAGCTCAATGTTGGTTGACAATTTATCCATCCATCCATGAAGAACAGATTGCCTGACCCGATCTGATAACATGCTTCGACTGTGTTGGGTGCCGTGGTCACTAGACTCAATTAATTAGTTCACTCAGATTAGCTGATTTCGGTTATACTACTCGTAATAAAAAACTGCATCGACCAAGATTATGGTCAAAATATGAATCTTAGCAAGTAAAATCACCGATAAACTGGAATATTTTTAAAAATTCCCCTATAACTTAAACCTTTAGCAGCATTTAGTGCTGTCACTTTGTATTTTAACGTTTTTCTTTACGTCGGCCATATTAGATCAAATTCTTCATTATAGTAGACCTAACCCTAACGTTAAATACAAAACAAAAATGTTTTCCGCTGTATGGCCAAGTACAATCAAAACAGGGCTAGAGCTAGAAGGCCATATTTTCTTAACGGCTATAATCTGAGAATCCCTCCAGTACGAAATTTCCAAAATAATAATTCTAATAAATTTTTCTAAACTTTTACTATAACATGAGAATATAAAGAAACAATGCACATATTAATTTGTTCTAGTTTTTAATTGTCTAGTAAAATTTAAATTATAAAAAAATAGCGTAGCCTATTGTTATCAACGGTTTTACGATTGATTTATTTTGTTTTCACTTTTGCCTTCACAAATTTTCACGAGTTTTTCCGCTGCGAGTAGAACGAAGGAGTGCGTGAGTCAATGGCGTAAATAACACCCCCGCGGTGTGGGGAGGGGCAGGTCAAAGGGCGCCGCGTTAACAGCTAAGGACGCACATGTGAGCTTGACACTGAACACTATGAGAAGCGGCTGACGCACGATGAATTGCGTGCTTCGCACGCCAACCCCCGTATTGGGAACATTTTCAATACACAGAGCGTTGGGTGCTTCGCACGCCAATTTTAACCCTATGTGCAATAGCGCGCGTAAACAGAATCATTATTTTGAAAATTGCAGTACGTTCCCGTCTAAATTTTTTTTCTGAAATTGTGAAAGCGATTCGGATAGTTGGAGTTCGGATAATTGGAGTTTTACTGTACATGTTAAGAATGAATATTTCAGTCGGCAAAACAAAGACATTCTATATTTACATTTAATTAAATTCCAAATAAATCAATTAATAGGCCTACAAATTTAATTTTGAAAGTTTATAAATCATCGGAAATAGAAAGTAAGCAAAACAATTTATATTTACAGCAAATTATATGATAATTTCGGCTTTAAAATATTTACATTAGTAAAAGTTACTTGTCTTTGCCAAAAGAAAGGCAATCTATGTTTAGGCCTACAGCAAATTACGTAAAAAAACACAAATAATTGCAGCTTTAAAAATATTTACATTACTAGTGTAAGTGTTAAGTATTCATTGACTCGCAGCGGAAAAGCTCGTTTTGCGAGTTTGCACCTCGACCTTGCTGCCTCTTGTTGAGCTTCGCTTCGCTCGCAGCTCACAAACTCGGCCTCGGATTAGAAGATGCCCCCAAGGTAAAATCCACCACGTAAATTTGAACCAGGTACTTTTATGGTGTTTTACGTTTTATCGATTTTGGGGGAACCAAGCGAGCTATAAGGTCGTGTAAACAAACAAAATGTGCAGAATATTATCCTACATTTATTTTTGTAGATAAAACTAAAAAGTTTCATCCTCTTACAAAATCTCAAACAATTTTTACTTCCGGTTGTTGGATTTTTTTTTTGGCTAACGAACTCGTCCGAGCGACGTAGACAACTAACGTGTGTACCAAATTTGGACCGAATCGGACTTAAAATGCGGTCGCTAGAGTGCGAACACATATCTAATTTTTAATGACACCCCAAAACGTGTTCTGGGGACCATGATCGTGCTCATTTACCACTCCCGACCTTAGTTCTTACCATAAGAGTCACTGCAATGGTTCATTTTTCCTATGGACATTCGCTAATAAAAATCATTATTAATATCATTACTGTATTTAAAAAACTTTCAATTATAGCACTGTATGTAGGCCTAAATAATTAAAAACTACTAACTGTAAAAAAACTTATTTCATATGAAATTTTGTAGAGAATTTTATGCTTTACAAAATTAATATATACCAAGTAGTTGTAATGAAAGTATGATAGCCTTTAACAACATAATATATGTAGTAAAAACAGCAAAGTAAAAAATATTAAAATTTTATTAAATAGTATAAAATATTAATTTAACAGTAAATGTTTGAAATAAAAAACACTGTGCTCTCTAAAAACAATATTGTGTTTTTGTATAGGACAAATCATATTCAAAATATTACCAAAAACATATATATAAGATAGCAACTGAAGATAACACTTTAGAATTCTCTTTTTTGTGTGGCTGTATAACGAAAAGCACCAATGAGTTATTAATTAGCATCACCTTTAACTCAAATTTTGTATTACAACTACTAGACCAGGCAAAGTACTGAATAATAAATTCATTTTTGCCTACATCCCCGATTTGGATGCAGTTTTCTGCATCGTTTTCAGAAAAATGACAGGAAAAAAGTCTACATATGACCAGTTTCGGGAGAAAGCAGAAATGCATCTCGGTTGCATAAAGTGCACCTAAAAGTGCATTAATTTTTTTGAAACCTCTAAAAATGGATGAAAAGCCGTGAAAATTGGTACTCGGGTGTCTTTGGGGGCTCTGATCTCATTTCTGACCATGCATAATGCCCCCGGTGAACTTCAGGGGCTCTATGAAGCGAAGAGGGAAATTTGTGAAGTTGCTGTAGAGACTTGAAAATATCCTCTCGGGGGTTTATGGGGGAGCTGATTTTATTTCTCAGCATTTATTCGAAATGCCTCCGGTGCTTCGGGGGGAGGAGGGGGGGGCAATATGCATAATCTTTTATGAAAAGGAGAAGACATAAAATTTACAAAGGAAAGAAAAAGAATAAATTCATACATTTTCCAAAAATTTTGTTTGTTTTGTACTAGTAACAAAAATCTGGAATAGTAAATACAAACATACGTAATGTATAAAATAAAAAAACTCTCATATACATAATTCTTGAGTTCCCAAATTATTTATAAGCTGCCATTATCATCGTCGACTTCTTCCTCATTTTCGTCTCTGGCATCCATATGGCCTGATTGGGTTTGAGCAGTTGGTGCCTAAATAATGCTTACAAGAAATAATGCAGGCAACGATATGCTTCCTGCAGCCACACGCTGGGCCGCAGTCTGTAGTGCAGGTGCAGGAAATCATCGCAAGGTCAGAAATGAAATCAGCGCCCCCAAAAACCCCCGGGAGGAGATTTTTAAGTCTCTGTCGCAACTTCACAAATTTCCCCCATCGCCCCACCGGGGCATTTCGCATGGTCAGAAATGAGACCAGCACCCCCAAAAACCCAAGAGTACCGCTTTTCATTCATTTTTAGAGGTTTCAAAAACATTATGCACTTTTTGCACCAGCGATGCATTTCTGCTTTCTCCCGTAACTGGTCATATGTAGACTTTTTTCCTGGTATTTTTCTGAACACGAAGAAAACTGCATCCAAATCAAAGCTGTAGGCAAAAATTTATTTATTCAGGTCGAAATTGTACTAGTTTGCCTGGTCTATATACAAACATACACCTGAATGTGAACCTGTGAATTCAAGCTTTCACATTTGAATTCGAACACTCTTGGATAACCACAGTAGCCACAAGAGATCAAACATTGAATATGATCTCATATAATATGACAACACAATACTCCTTAATCATTCAAAGTGATACTATCAAACTGGAAGGAATGGTTAGAGGGAAGAGACCTCTACCCACTCAAAAATAAAAGAAGGCACAGGAATGGAAATATGTGGAAGAAAACCTAGGTAGGAATGTGGCTACCAATAGGAAAGCTGCTTATAGTATTCCTAACAAAAATTACTCAAGACCATGTCAGGATTATGAGGTCTCAAATAGCCTAAGTAACACTTTGTTGGGGTATTTGGAAACCCACAAGACCAGAACTGTTCTGTGAAATATTAAAGATGACAGTGATATAGGCTGTCAGTGTTTGGGCAACACTAAAACCTAAAATAGGTGGAGACCGTCACAGTCACAGTGCTGAGGAATAGTAAACTTTCACTTCTTCTTCTTGACCCAGCTAGACAAATGCATAAAGAAGGTTAATCAATAATAGGACACATCCACCAGAGGAAACAATTGCAAAGAATGTAGGAAATGGACTGCATGAAGAAACTACAGAGAACCTGATTTATGTGTGTGATAGTTTTGAATGTACAAGTAGAGGCAAAACCTTTGGAATCTTAAAAAAAGAATATGCCATACAAAAGAAAAAACCTGTGTTAAAAAACTTACGGGCAGAGAAGACTTAACTAACTTTAAAGTGAAAATTATTAGAGAAACCAGGAAACTTAAGCTAAACTTCACGGATACAATTTATTGTAAAATAACATCTATAAAAGATCTATCTATATATATATATATATATATATAAGCGAAATACCACTCACTCACTCACCACGATTTCTCAAAAACTACCGAAGGGATTGAAATGAAATTTGGTATGTAGCTTCCTCTAGGGCCATAGGTGCTCAATAAGAAAGGGTTTGAAAAAATTTGAAATTTTAGGGGGGGTTTGGGGGGGATCAAAGTTATTAAAAAACGATTTCTTCAAAACTACCGAACGGATTGGAATGAAATTTGGTATGTAGCTTCATCTAGGGCCATAAGTGTTCACGAAAAAAGGGTTTAAAAAAATTCGAAATTTTAGGGGAATTTGGGGGGATCATAGTTATTAAATCACGATTTCTTCAAAACTACCGAACGGATTGGAATGAAATTTGGTATGTAGCTTCCTCTAGGACCATAGGTGCTCACTAAGAAAGGGTACCTATGAAAAATTTTTAAATTTTCGGAGGGGTTTGGGGGTACCAAAGTTACTAAAATCATAATTTCAGATCTTTTATTATTATGACAATAGTGCTTTTATTATTTAATATCTATATATATAAAAGCCAAATACCACTCACTGACTGAACACTTAAAAAGAATACAATTACATTAAAAAGACTGAAAATACCAACCACCACGGGCAACGCCGTACGGGTCAGCTAGTACTATTATATAAAAATCTAATGGTGCCCGTCTGTGTGTGTGTTACTCAATCACATAAAAACTACTGGATGGATTTGAATAAAATTTGGCAACAACCCCTAAAACAATAAATATTTATTATTATACTTCCATTAAGACTACAGAGCTGGAAATTTGTACATTTATTTCCTAAAAGATATATATAAAAAGTAAACCATATTTGTATTTTTTAGTGCAGGTACTGCTAAGGGGTGAAAATGTAACAACCCCTAAAACAATACAAATTAATTATTATACTTCCCATTAAGCTAGAGAGCTGGAAATTGGTACATTTATTTCTGACAATAGGTACACATATAATATGTAAATCATAGTTTCATTTTATAGCATGCTGCTAAGGGGTGAAAATATAATAACAACTCCTAAAACAATAAACATTTATTACTATGCGGCGAAACTTTGGACCGTGTGCGAAGCATAAAATAAATAATATGTACATTTGTATTCATACATAATGCATTACATACCTAAGTGAAACAAATCAAACGAATTTAATCAAATTGAGAATAATATATCATTGTTGAATATTATGTGATTAAGCACACTAAAATGAATTAACAACACATTCATTTTATTTTCCTACTAGTCTGAGTTTGGATTATTGAATACAGTTTGAGCAAAAACTAAAAAATAAATTTTTTTGAAAAAAAAACTGATACAATCTTAACACTAATAGTACAGTACAAAATAAGTTTTAAAAGAACTTTGGAAATTTTCGGATGTAGAAATTAACGTGAAGTTAAGATAGTTTTTCAGAAACAGTTTGAATTTACCAACATCATTTTATGGACTTTCTGTACATCAACAGCAGCCAATAAGACATTATTAATGTACGTATATCTCTTTGAAGAAACACATTAATCTCCAAACAGAAATTCTGTTTAATTGAACTAAATGAATGTCTTTATACCCATAAGAATCTTACAGATCCATTCAAAAGCTAATACATCACTTATTTTTAACACAAAATACAGTATTTATGTATGAACATTTAACATTTTTAATGCAGGCACAGGTAAAAAACAAAAAGTTTTTTTACATTAAATAAATTTTTATTTGAAATAAACAATTTAAATACAATTAAAAGGACAAACACAGCTTGAGAAAAATACGAGAGTTTTACTTATAAATTAGTTAATAGCAAAATCTACATTAAACCTCTTCTTAAGAAAACTCCCTAGTGTGCCGTATGATTTCAATACGAAAGGTCTGACTAAAGCCGCAAAATCGTTGAAACATGCATTCGTAATAACGAGTTTCGGATTCTATTTATAAATTAATAATCTGGGAAACTACTTTAAGTTATAAAGAAGGCTTTATATTTTTTACGTGTTAGCTTAAAATATGGAAATTATTGCTTAAAACTCCCAAAAAATGAGTTAAAAGTAATAGATTTTTACTCAGTTAAACTGTTGATTAAAATGAGTTTCCGTCGATTTCTTTCAATTATGAGATATAAGTAAGACATAAGCACAAAGCCTTTAAGAACAATTTAAGATGTTTCACAACTTTTTAAGTTGAAAAAAGGCGTCCGAAACACAATAGTACGAAGTGCCTATTTTTGCTGTTTTACGCAAGGTATAGAAGACCCTTAAACTTCAATGAGCTTTAAAGTTGTTCTGGTGTGGACTGGCAACTAATTTGTGGAAGGTCTTTCTTTACTGTGCAGGCCAGACTTTAGTTTAGTTGATCCAGACTTCCTGTTGATAGAAACTTGCCACTCCTCATACTATTAAATAGGTTAGGTGCAGAGGAGTCTGAGATTTTAATAAATGATCAACTGTCACCTGTTATAAATTCATTGAACTCATGTGGGACATGCTTCAGTGATTTCTGATCACATTACACAACATATCAGATTACTATAATGGCCAGTATTGTCTATGCCTAAAAAATGTGGATTGAACATCATTCAGGGAATGACAAGAAAAATAATAAAAAAAGGAAAGCAGCAGAGTTTGTCCGAAAATAATTTTAAGAGTAAATTTAATTGTTTTAATGTTATTTTAATTGTGTTAATTAATTAAATTTATTCGTAAACATTTGTATCTGTAAATAAAAAATAGTATTCTTTGTAGTTATATAAAATATTATTATAGAATAGAATATATTTCATGTTGGAACAAACGTTTGTCATGATCAAATAAGTATAAAGACAATATTTAATTCCTAGAAGATTAACATAAAAGACTGAGACAGTGTAAGAACAGTCAACATTTTGTAAGCATCTTTGGCAAAAAAAACATTGATAACTAATCATTTTCAATGCAACATACAATTTTTAAGTAAAACAATAACTAAAAAAGAAGTAAAATAAGCGTAACTGTGTTACTTCAAATAATATTAAATAGCACTTAGAAGCAATGTAACTTGAACTTCTCATATTAAATATACTTTCAATTTTAATACTTATTTACAAAAACGCAACAGAGCAAGTTACTCAGCATTTTACTTGTAAAAACTCAAAGTTTTCCTATTTCAATGTACTAAATTTGTTTCTGAAATCTGTTAACTTGATGAACAAATATGAAAATAATTTATTGTATAGTCAATGGTAACTCAAGGAAACTACAGCCCAATGGAAATTTGTTGTGCAGTTCAATTGAAGTTACATAAAAAATGGATTTAAAAAAAAATCACTTGGATCATTGTCTGTTGTACAACCTCATTTGTTTCTAGTTTGGTACATTTTTTGCTGCCATTTCTAAACAAGGTGAGATTTTTTAACTTTATTTTTTCCAATCATCTTCTTTTCAATAGATTTTTCAAACGAAGTGTCACTCGATCCCCTTTACAATTTGAAAATCTTAACTTATTCCCATTTCGCCCCCTTTGGAAAGGGGGGGGGGGGCACTAAATAAATAGCAGTTAAATAGGTGTCCCACACATTCAAAATATATATGCTGCACATTGCAGGTTCATATAATCAATACAAAGAAAAATAGAGGGTGTCTACTTACTAAAAAAACACCCTGTATATAAATATAAAAAAATGATTTCTTGAAGAATGTATAAGAATTTGATTTGGAAATATTGGTGTTTAGGGTTCTGAGTATAAATTCATGCCTTCTGGGATATCTACCATGAATAAATCTAGCAGTGACCTTGTATTCATTTTTACCAAAAATTGTGCAACACGTTACTGTAGGTAAATTATTAGAAAATAAAAAGCATTCTAGACCTGCTTGTAATAACAATAAATGTTTGTGAAATATTTTACATAATTCCAAAGACAAAGTAAATAAATTGTAAAACAGTAAAGTGTCCAAATTAAGTTGCAAAATTTGTAATGCTGCTTATGGAGGACAAACAGGTCGTAGTTTTAAAACTAGATTAAGTGAACACAACCAACAGAAGTTTAAGGTCGGACTATGATGATTCTAGTTTTTCCAACCATTTAAAAACAAATGACATTTTAGAGTTTCGGTTAAATACAGATTTTAATATACTACATGGTAATTGTAACGGTAATAATAAAATCCGGACACCCCACTGCGTGGCAGTGAGAACGATAAAATCCCGAGGCTAAATAACATAAAAATAGCGATATAGGGGGCGCCACATGAACTTTTTTGAATTATTTTTTATATTTTCTTAAAGTACTCGTTAAAATCTTTCGTTTGATACCCTATATGTGAAAATCGGAGAAAGTTTATAAAAAAAGTTGTCTATGGGACGAAATTTCAAAAAATTGCTATAACTTTTTTGTTAGCCATTGGACGAATTTGGCAACCTTTGTCATTGACCAGATCCCTCCCCATCCCTAACCTAACAGTATTATGGCCTACTTATCCCAGGCGGTTGTGTGTTGGATTTACTGTTCAATTAGTCTTAAAGTTGGTTTCGAGAGTGCCGAAACTGGCAAAACCTAGGTCAGCACGGCTCATTAAAAATTTTGTGACAGTACATATAAGGTTTATAATCTATTCTATTGTAGGAAATTAATAGTAGACATAAATAACAATTTAAAAAAAAATCAACATGTTAATTTTATTTGTATGTTATTGTGTTAAAAAACACAAAATAAAAATAATGTACCTACAGAAAATATCAATACAGTACACTTTTTAAAAGAAACCAAATTCTTAACTAAAATATATATACAACGTATGTGTTTAAAAATATAAATAAAATTAAAATTGATGATAAGAACAATTTTAGAATGGTAAATTAGTATTCAACAACTGTTAAAAACAGTAAAAAAGAAAATAAACTGTTATTGTTTCTTATTTATTCTGATTAGATTGTTTGGTAAATCTTGCTTTCTTTCCTCTCTTTTATAATTTTGATTTGTTAAAAAAAAAATTTAAATACACTTTCTTGAAGATATATTTTCTTGAATGATATCCTGTTAAAATTTTCTAATCTTTTTATTTTTTCCTGAAACAAAAGTTAGTAATTCCAAAATGTGTATTTTTAAATAAAGAAAATGTAAAATCGAAAGCAGTTTTACAGGTACCAATTAATTATAGGCCTATCAATCCCTGATATACTAAACCAGACAAAATATTATTAACTGCTATAATTTCATAACTACCATCTCATCATCATAAATAACAAAAGTATAAAAGGTTAAATCACAAAATTTAAGAAAATACCCATAAAAATGAACCCTTAGGGGCATTTACAACATAATCTTACATAGATTTGAAATATAAAATATTTTAATGATTTGAGCAAAATAAATTTCCACTTGTTAATAATCCAATAAATTGCCTTACAACAAGAAAATAACTTTTTAGAAGGACTAAAAGAGAAATCAAGTCTGTTTATGGCATGATAATTATTGTACAGCGCCACTAATTTACAAAATACCAAATACATAAATATAACTTTTCAACTTTAAGTTCCTTTTTTTGCCATAAAGTTCCTTCAATTATTAGATAATGTTTAACTTCTTTCAAGTATATTTCTCATATTTTCACCAGCCAAATATTCCATATACAGTATCACTAAGTAATAGAATAAACTATTCATTATAGTTCGGCCAAACATTCACTTATAAAATTTAATGGAAGAGAAAAATTATTTAAGTTATGGTGTATTTAACAAATTTAAATGTGTACATAACAACCTGCAAAACTTGTCTGCTAATATGCAACATTATCTATTCTTTCAGGTTGAAGGGGTTGAAATTATACAAATTTCACTTGTATTTCAATTGCAAAAACTGCTGAAAGTCTCTAATATTTAAAAATTTGTTTATATTACCTGATATACAATGCCAAACCATAATACAAAAATAAGTATTTAATATTTTTTAAACATTTATTGCTCTATAATTCATTATTACTGAGATCAAAGTATTAGACTTCAAAGTCATAGAATTAACTTGAATTAAAATTCTTGAAATTCAACATTTGTGTCATCTTTCAAATCATATAATATATTAACCGAAGTTGTTGGGAAATGAAGTACACAACCTTGTATCATTGAAGTCTGAGTTAGCAAGATTCAAATTTAAACAAATTATGTTGTAACAAATAAAATTTAATAAGAATTATTATTTCATCTTGTATAATCTGAAGTAGTACGTCTTCTCCATTCAGATATGTCTTCAGCAGAATTATTTCTTGGTGTTGATAATTGATTGAAATTATTTGATCTTCTGTAAAACATTGGACTATCGCTTGTGTTCTGATCATAATCACAATGTTTAATGTTCAAAGAGCTTTCACCCAAAAAATCTTCTTTTCTGACATAATCATTAATCAGCAGCACCAATTTATCCTCGTTTATTTCAAATATATTTCTAAACTGTAGATGTGAACAAATCCCTGCGGAAATTCTGTCTTCCTCTTTATAAGAAATGTTTAATACAGAGCTGTGCTGTTTAATATATTCCGGGACATCACACAATTTTACACCTGACCTACTGGAAAGTCCTACATTAGAAGAAGAAGGGTTTTCGGAGTAAAGAAACTTTTTAGGCATTTTATTTTCATGGTTAGAAATGAGAGATTGAATTTTGTTTACTAAAGATGATGCTAAGACAGATTTCGAATGATCCAATAATCCAACTTCTAAAAGTGCAATTAATTTTTCCTTAACTGTTTCCAATAAAATCTCTTCCCGAGTTATCAGTATGTTTGATCCTCCTTTTGAAAGTATTTCCAGCTGTGCTGCTTCTGACAACAGATCAACTATTTCTGTTCCTAGAGAACCTAAATCAGTCTCTAATACTGAAAGAAGTCGTAAAACTCCGATCATATCATTATTTATAGAACAATTGGGAACGTTTTGGACAAAAGATTCTTTAAACGATCGTGTTGGTACGTTGACTGAATGTTGCCGAAGGGAGTTGTTATCATCTTGGATATTAGCTTGGTTATTACTATTTGTAGATTTAGTTTCATAATGCTTGATATATTTTTTGATAAAAGAGTCATCAGAAAGTGGCTTTGGTTGTTTGATTAAATCTTGTGGATCATCGTTGTGAGCCTCGTAACTCCTTTTTGAAGTATTTAGAGCTTGGCTTCTACTAAATGTCTTGTTAATTAGCTGTGGTAGTTCCAGTCTTCTTACTTCCCCATCGGACCTGAAATTCATATTTATTTTAATAGAATATCTATAAACTATCAAATTTAAAACCCCGCAATTATAGTTTACTCTTAAGTTCCAACTAAAAATAAAAAGATATTAAAGTCTAGTTTACTAAAGAAGCACAGTTGGTTACAATATTATTGCCATCAGTATTTTTAGGGTGTTTCGGAAAATATGAGCCGAGATTAATGTTAGTATTGGGGCATTGTAAACGTTTAGTTTTTCATAAAGCAAATATCGTAAGGGGAAGATAATTATGTCCTGATACTATAACAACTATTATTAGTACAATTTCCACTAGAGATGTGTTGATGAATATGATCTTCTTAGCAATACAGTGATTTTATTAATATAAATTGAAATAATATAATTATTCTTGTGTATACAATTATTTATATTATTCCTTCTTAAGGATTAACATTATTTTAAAGGGTTATATTTAAATAGTTCATTATTACTTTTCTTGTTATTTTTATTTTTTGAGAAAATAAATTGGAAGTCATATTTTAACATAAAGATTTTTATTTCAAAACATGTAAAAACATTTTATAAATTTAGAACGGAAGTTTCTGTATTCTCTAAGTTGGAATTTGGAAGGAAGTTTAATTATGTGAAACAATGGTGTATTTTGTATGCTTTGCTTTTAATGAATTAAGGAATTGAAATGTTACATATTGTGCAAATCTAGTTATCATTCTTCTAGTTAATATCCTTTCCCAAGAATTTTAGTATAAAGGGATAAGTTCAGCAGCTAAATAATAACCGACTTTTATAGCATCATCAATACTTATTCTTATGCATCATACCTTTTAATAGTTGTAAAACTAACTTAAATTTTCCAACAACAGATGTCATTTAAATTCATAAATACATAAATTTGGAAACTGACGGCCATTTACAAATATTTTAGCTACATATTTTTCAATATCTCAAAAAACAAGTTTTCCTATTAAAAGTTATTATTTTTTAAAGTGTTTTATTAAGGGGAGGATACACTGTCCGCCATATTGAATCTGATTTCCATAAGAGCAATGCTACAGAATAAGTCATGTTTTTCTGTTAATTTGTGGAATAAATTTAAAAAATTTGGTTTCATTTTGAAGTACTGTCATATGCGAATGTAGATTGCTGAAACCATTTTCAAAAACCGTTTTATTGTTTTCATAAACATATGATATAAATAGTAAAAAGTAGTAAACTTTCTTAATTTTTTACTCAGTTGCAAAAAGAGATATTGAAAAAAATCTTAGCAATCAACACCCACAATCTATTTTACTTTAAGAAAAAATAAAACTTTCGTTTTTTGACAAAAATATGCTTAAGTCAAGATATGTTTAAGTTATTTAACATTGAAATTGATACCCAATACTCCCATTTTGAATTTAGGGAGCAGAGCCTTAATAAATAATTTTAAGTATAGTTTTGAAGATATTAAGTTATGGTATACCGAATTCACATCTTGTTACATTTTTGTCTGTTAACTAGTTTTAGTTTTATGCAATTTATTCATACTTTTTTTATTAATTGTTAAGTATGTATTATTATTGTTATGTTTATACCATTATAATTTATTATTAAGTTAAACTTTTAAGGCTTTGATGACCACCTGAATATTTTACCACAAAAAACATTCTAGGTTAAAATGAACTTGTAAGATTACAAGTTAAAATTTATTTCAGGAAGTTTTGTTTCTTTACTGATTAAGGGTCCCATGAATTATAGTAATTTTTTTTTAATCATAAAATGTTTTTTTTTAATGTTAACTTTATTAATAAATTAATCTACCTTTTTTATCCCAGAATGGTCATTTGTGGCTCATTTAAAGAACTTGTTAATGCAAATGTTTCATTTTAAAATTAAGAAATTTCTTCACAAATTAGGTCATTAGTTTATAATAAAATTCCGATTGGTTTGGTATCGACTAAGTTGACTATTTCATTTTTTAGTCTAATATCCTTGGTTTTCACCGAGAGTCAAACTTAGATTTATAATAAAACTGATCAATATAAAAATTTGGTACTGAAAATAATTTCCAACCTTTTCTGTGTTGTAGCATTTCGAATCACATTTGGTGGCGATGTCTGGCTTCGAACTGCTGGCAATCTTTCTACAATGGTTTGTGCATCAGTTGATTTGTCACCTAATAAAATTGAAATACAAATTTAATTGTTATGTTAAGCCTTGAAAATGGACATCTATAAAGTGCCCAAAACATCAGCTGTACTCAACGTGCAGACAATAGTGACACAATCGATCTTCGAAGATCAAGTACATAATAATTATACAACTTTCGTTTACTAACCTTCAAAACAGTCACTTATTGCTCAGTCATGTCTGACCGCGGTTTCGACATCACATCGTCGACATCGAGAGTGTCATTGTCGAAGTCAAAAGAATTCTCACATTACACAACACATAGTTCACATTTGAAAAAAAATACGTAAAAACATTTACCCTTCGTGGGTCCGTTATAAACATAATATTATGTTACGGTTAAGTTCTTAAAATAGGCCCACTGTCGGGCTGACTTGAATGATGCTGTCATAGATGGCGTGGAATCCAAATTGACTTCGAAACCTTGGGTCAGACGTGTCTGAGCAATAAGAGACTGTTTTGAAGAATAGTAAAGGAAAATTGTAAACTAATTTAACAAGTCCAGGAAGTAGAAATTATCAACATGAATAATAATAATAATAATGTTTTTGACCGTGGAAGTCTATCTTTCATAATGAAAGAAAAATTTGTTACAACACTATAGGCCCTACTAAGAGATTATACAATATTAAAACACAGTTTTACCATCTTTTCAGAAACATTAATTTTACTAATAGTCCAGTCGAAAAGGATTTTTAGTAGGAAAAACTTTTAAAAAGCTAAATTTTTCTATTCATATCTTTTTTAATGTTACAAATAAGTATATCAAAATCCTAAAAACATCAGCACGGCAATTCAACATATTAGGTCAAAGATCACCAAAACTGTTTTTTTTTTTTACAAATAACTCGCCTCCTATGGATCAACCTTGATCAAGGCTATTATAAAACTTACAGAAAAATGTATCTACAAAATTGGTTACATTTTCCAATAAACTTACTCCTTTTCACAATATAGGACGGAGAAGGAATAACAATGAATTCGTTTACAGGATAACGCTATATTATATGCGTAGCAAAATTTCAATTAACTTTACAACAGAGGTTATTTAGAATAATTAGTAATATTGAATAGTAAATTGCAAAATTCTAATTCATTCATAATTCAAATGATGCAAAGTAAACAATAAGTAAAACAACAAATTGTATTATTTGCACCAACAAGACAGACTTATACATATAGTGTACTTCATATGTAAAAAGAAAAAATTTGAGTGTTAATAAAAATAATTATTTATAAATAATATTGTTAATTTGATAAAAAACACAATGGAGAATGATGTTCTTGAGCTTATGTATTTGTAGGCGGAAGTGGGGCTGAAACAGACAGTGGGGAGAAAAAGAGTACAACTTTATTGGGCTTTGGAGTTCAGGAAATAAATATGCAATAGTATCTTAGACCTAACCAATTTCAAAAAAATATTATAACTTTTAACATTTTGTAACTTGCTACATCATAAAGTAAAACAAACAAATTTCTTCAAATAAGTAGAATTTGTTTTGTTTCATTGTGTGTAAAATAGATATAAGTTCATACGACAAAAACGGTTTCAGATGAAGTGGAAAATAAAGACTGTATCTTCAGCAATCGCTGTA
>JAGFPH010000001.1:830555-860729 GCA_018207615.1 Philaenus spumarius
ACTCTCCTACACTATAAAACCATCTTTTTGTCAACGTTACTTTTCCAACACACGCCAGTTCAACTTAACTAAACGCCATCTTGGAAGCGGTACAAAGCCTTTTTGATTAACGTAACGTTTCACTATCGACCAGATCCAATCCTGATCTATTGTGCATTGATATAGACGTTTATATGTTATAGTCTTTTTCTTTATATATAATATGGTTTTCTTCAACTTTATCAATTTAATTATTAAAAATGTTTGTTATGTGACTATTTATATTACTCTTCAAATTGTTCCTTTTATACGCACCACTGTTTTTGTTTTATGATGAACTTTTCTATACTTAAACACATTATATACTTTTACTCATTAATGTTTTTCTTTTTGTTTATTTAATATTTAAGTCAGCTCTTTCAATTCTTTATATTATAGTCTGCTTAATTTTAATTTTACGTTTATTTAAATCATTAAGTTTTAATTATTTTGCATCTTAAATTAATGTATACATGTATATATGATTTATTAAATATTGATTACTGAATCTTGCGTCTCTTTAGCTGTTAGACCATCGTTCCTTGTTTTAGACGTTATGGGAATTTACTAGTATTTTTATATATTTCTGTTACATGGACTGGATGTGTCACAATTTGTTTAAAATTATTTTGTTTTTAAGAATGCTTACATAAAACTCATACAAATATATAATCTATAAATATTTTCTCAGAAGTCATGTAAAAAATGTTAAGTACAAAAAAACAACTTTATACAAATTTAAATAAAAAATAAATTAGCGAAACAAGAAAAAGCCATTTAACACAAAGCACATAATGGTTTTCTTATCCCGCTTGAGTTTTATAGCAAATTTTATTGTTTGTTTATAGTGTATTGTTATCACTTTCCTAGATGCTAAGTTTGTATAAACAGCTTAACATTTTTTTGTATAACTTCATATGTTAACTTAAATGATACTAAATTTATAAAAAAAAAATAAAAAATTAGTATTAATTTCTAACATAAATAATTACCTTTAGCTTGGTCATCAATTTTTAATTTCTTAAAAAAACAGGCTGCAGAGTCTGTTTGTGAATCTCTATTCCAAATCCGACAGGTTCTGGATCTTTTAGGAGGTTGTGAAATGACTTTTGTAGGAATTGTAAAAGTAATTGAAGAGTTTTCATCTGAAATGAAAACATAGAATTAAAAAGGTTAACTTTCTACAAATTTCCTAAAATTCATTGAGGGATGAGCATAGTAAATGAAAAACATCGGCAGGGGCCAATTAGGTGAGTGCAGGGGATAAGAAAGAACAGTCATACTATTTTTTTAGCAAAACTTGTTAATCAAACGTAATGAATGAGCGAGAGCATTGTCATAGTACAAACCCATTTACCACTGCGCCAAAATTCAAGTCTTTTCGAACACTTTGCTGTAACACTACTTAGGTTTGGTAATTAATTGACTATTTGACCCCAAAAATTATTTATTTGTACAACATGATGCATATTGGTCATCCAGAAAGATTACCATCTCTGACATAAATGGCCAGCATTGGTTAAAATAATTCAAGACCCCTACACTGACTCAAAACTGCATAAGCCGTTAGCATTATTTTAAAATTGAAAAAAAAAAACCATTTCTCCAACTTCACACAGAACTTGTTGCTTTTCAAATTGAATTTATCATAATATCAAAGAACAGATAAAAACAACTCTTAGCTTAGCAATGACAAACAGCTGGTTATCCTTAATGTTATGTTAAAAACAGTGCTGCTAACCTCACAACACCACGGTAGATATCAGATCTTGTATGTTGTTCTATCGTTTTCACAAACGTTACACAAGACCATTATAGTGATGTCAGACCTAATTTTGAACCAGTGTAAGAAGTCACACACATTTCCACCTGTAGGTTTTCTATTATAAATGTTTTAAGGTAAACAGATATTTACAATTAATTCTTATACCAGCGTATAAGCAATATATAGTTACCTTCCGTTTTGACCTCAACATAACGTTTAACTCCCTTGAAACAAGAAAGTGGTTTTGGATTTCTATAATCCAAAAAAGGATCAAGTCTTGAAACACTTACAGTGTATCCATCAGCTGAAATAAAAATACAATTTAAATTAATTTAAATAATGTCTTATACAAGTAGACACTGAATGTTTATTATCATATCGCCGCATTATCGATTAATCGATCAATACCTATTGCTCTACGATCAGATCTAAGCTATGCGCACTGTGCATTCGTTTTCGCACAACTACAATGTCAAGACTGGTCGGTTGGCGATCTACATCTTGTTCTTATGTTCTTTAACATTCGAATGCTACGGCAACTATTCAATCTTTTTTTACTATGCTTCTTAACAAGCCAAGCAAAGCTCAATATATTCAACAATTATATTTTTACGATTCTAAAATTAATTACTAAAACGACGATACTTTGACAGCGTCGTAACCTCAAGAATTCAAGTTCCCTGTGCACAGGAGGTAAGACTACATCTACACGGCCCAAGAAATACAACTTGGTAAGTTCCTGCAATTCATATTATTACGGTAATTCGTCTTCCAATTATTCAGTCCACTTCTTTTATACATAACGTCAGATTAGTAATCTTCACTGTGTTTGGTCTGTTCAAACAGTTTAACTGGGTTCAACTGTCTGCTTTAAAAAAAAAAAAAGAAAAAAAAGGAAGGAAACATCTTTAATGTGAAATTAAATCAATCTTCAATACTTCTAACCTACAAAACTTTCTTCCAGACTGACATAAACATATAATTCAAATTAAAAAAAGAACTTAATATTTTCTACAAATTCTTTTCTTTCACAAGTGCAAATAAACAGAACAATTACAGAGGTTGATTCCACAGTGTGTTTTTGTGGTTGTAATGACTATTTAAATTAATTTATTTTGTTTAGGTTAAGTTAAAAGGGAGGTGCACAGCTAGCTTTTTCAGTACTTACAATCCCTAAGGGTTCTTCAAAATTTATATTAATTAAGGTGACGTCACGTATAAATTTATTTCAGTTTAGTCCATTATTTTATTTGTTTATTTTCCAAATTTCCTTTAAAAAAAAATATATATATATGTATATATTTAGCTTAGTATACATAACACGTCCGTTCAGAAGACCGCGTTATCACTTCCCCTAGAATTACTGGAGTATATAGGGGTTTCATGAAAGCATATTATAGTACATTATCAATTACACCGTGTATGATCCGCTAATCAGTTATTACGTATCTTTTAAAATACGAGAGATTTTATTTTGTCTAAAGCTCTCCTAATATCACGTCCGTTCAATTTGCAGCTTTATCGGATCCCTTGCATATACGTTTGAACTTAAGGCTATTCCCACGTCCATCTTGTATATTATTTTTGGAGATATGGACTTAACGACATCCAACAATGTTGCCAGTTTTACTACTATTGTTAAACCAAACCGATCAGCGTTCTGTGTTGTGTCTATCGCTTCACATCCGCTTCATATCCTTTAGACGCTAGCCGTTTCCTGTTTCAGAGTTCCCATGTCCACAACTTAAAGTAAGTAAGAATTGGTCAAGAGTGACAAGGATAGTTCCATCTCTTTCTATCAAACGCATACGGTACTCACTGTTTCTGCTTCATTATCTTTTGCTATCGCCGTTGCGTCATGTTAGACTTTTTACCGTTGGTACATTTACAAATAACAAACAATCTCATTGATGGTGTCTTCTTGTTTAACTATAGATTGTTATTAAATAATAATAAGTATATAAATAAATAACTAATGAGCTTTACTTGTGAGAAAGTAACTTAGATAAAATAAAACCTGAACACAAAATCTCACAATAAATACGTTTACTAACCTCAAACGCGTTTCAACGACAATTTCGCCATCCTCAGTGATGCACGGGCTGCAGTAACCAAACTATCTAGATAGATATATCTAGATAGAGGATATCTAGATCCTCTAGATAGTTTGGTTACTGCAGCCCGTGCATCACTGAGGATGGCGAAATTGTCGTTGAAACGCGTTTGAGGTTAGTGAACGTATTTATTGTGAGATTTTGTGTTCAGGTTTTATTTTATTTAATATGAAGTACGCATATATTTACTCTCTTCATTCGCTCATCAACTTTTTAACAAGCAATAAACAATGTATTGTTTTTGAATTAGTACTATTTTATATTACGCTATCCGACAGATAATATTAAATCTGTCAGTTTAAGTCAATATATAGGTGTCCCATAAGTAAACAGCCAAACTTCGGAAAATGTTTCTATTGGTCAAAATAAAGAGAAAAATTAAGAATGTTTTTTTCCCAAAAACGCTTTGTTTTCCTGATATCTTCTTTTGCAAAATAATTCATATCTAGAGAACGGTTTCACTTTGGTATGAAGTTTAAACTGGCAATGATCTATTTTAATAAAAATAATGATTATATCCAATCATGCGCTTTATTTTTGGAAAAAAATATTCGTGATTTTCTCTTTATTTTGACCCATAGAACCGTTTCCCGAAGGTTGACTGTTTACTTATGTTACACCCTGTATATAAAACTTTAAATATCATTAATTTTATATTCCTATTTTAAATATTCTCCCAGTTAAAAGATTATTGTAAAAGTAAACATTGTCAAACCATTTTTATCTGATTAAAATTAAATATAGTAGTACCAAATAATAAATTAAATTAAGGGTCGGCTCTAGCTGTCGGCCATGTTGGCTGATACTCCATAACACCAATGTTAAATTAAAGTCCACTTTTTTCCTTTACTTTTGATCGGATAATTATAAACGACATGTCATTTTAAAGCTATGGTCAATATGCATGCAAATGGCTTTTCAAAACCAAGAAAAATATTTTGTTTAATATTTATTAACAGTTTAAAACATTGATTTTGAATATTTTTTTACGTTGTCACTATTAATTTTAGCGAAAAATTACCAAGCCATTCGCATGAAGAATTTCGTCCCCAAGAGTTTGGTATTTTTTTTAAACGCTATTTGAACAATTGCGGGTTTTAAATGGATTTAGGCTGAGTAATGTCCGTATAACCTACCGCCGCTATAGGGTGATTTTAAATATGTTTTTACCATGTAACTATTAATTATAGTGAAAAATTACCAAGCCATTCGGATAAAGAATTTTATCCCCAAGAGTTTGGTATTTTTTAAAAAACGCTGTTTGAACAATTGCGGGTTTTAAATGGATTTAGGATGAGCAATGTTCGCGTAACCTACCGCCGCTATAGGGAGTCGCAGGTTGCTTTCTGTTTTACTAGAGCCGACCCTTAATATATAATGTATTACAATAATAATTGAGTAAGACTTAATATGAGTAAGTCTATAAATAATCACATTTACATAAATAAATTTACAAAGAATTTTAATGTATTGATTGAACTTTAACAAATAACGATAAAGACATATGTTTAACTAACATATAATATGACAAAGTTATTACAATTTATGGAGTGACTTTTTAGTAAATAAATATTCAATTAATACAATCATTATTGTAATACATTAGAACTGTGACACGGATTCAGTAGTCAAATTGCAAATACAGAGTGTTCAAAAAAGGGTTTCAAGAATTCAGGGGCGTGATTCTAGGTCTCACTGTCAAAACAATCGGATGAAGGACAATAGTTAAGTGTAGTTAAATGTACATATGTTAATATCTTTAACTTAGCTATTATCCTTCATCCGATTGTTTTGACAGTTACACCATCCGATAGGGAATCAAAAGGCCTACAAAAAAGGTGTCTTGGCATTGCATTGTTTGTTAAAATGTACGGTTTTTAACACCTTAATTTAAGTTTGAAATCTTCAAACAGCCTCCACTTTGAAACACATGATTGTGGATATAATTGTTTATTTTTCTTGAGATAGATCATTGACATGGTAAATTTAAACTCAATCAGTCAAACATTTCTCTAGATATGAATTATTTTGTAAAAAAAATCAAAATGGCGGCTAGACAGAAAATGAAGCATTTTTGGACATATGTTTATTGGAACTTTTCATCTTATTTGGATGTGGGGAATCACGCCCTGAATTCTTAAAACCATTTGTCTGAACACATGTATAAGTTCTAGAACAAATTTAGAATAACGATTTCTTATATTAAATAAATTAGTTGTGCCATTTTAGTGTTATTAAATGTTTAGAATCGTCAAAAAATTAATTAGTCCAGGATCTGAAGGGGGTTGTGTATGCATGGAAAGCCTGACGCAATTTTATTTCTGATTATAGTTATAGGCACTATAGTGATCATGAAAAGCCATGTTGTCGCCCCCAGCGTGGTCGACATCGCCGGGGGGAGGGGGAATATGGTGGGGCGCCGTTTATTAAAACGCTTATAACTTGAGAACCGTTCAAGATAAAACATTGAAAAAAGCGGCAATATACTCCATAAAAATGAGCTTTAAAAAAGGTTATTACGTTTATAGTCCTATAGTTGTTGGTTTATGAGTAAAGAGAATTTTTATTGGTAAATTAACAAAAATGGTGATTCAAATAAGCAAAAATAATAGTTTTGTACTAAGAAAATCACTAAATAGGCCAAATATAAACATTTAATTTATTAAAAGTGCTTCAATAAATTTAAGAAAGCATGTTGAACAGTTAATGCTACTATAGAGGTGTTTTATACGTAGCACTAATTATACAAATGCACCACGCACGCCAAGGCGACGAAAACCCCACATTTTATACCTTGTTCTAGTTTTTTTCTAGGTTTAGTATAAAGGACTGGTTTGACAAAAAAATCTAAAAACCCTTTTTTAAAGAACAGTAAATTTACCACAATTTAAAATGAAAATCATCTTCCTGAGGATAAGACTTTTCGAGTTGCAGCCATTCAAATTTCAATCAAATTTAAAACATTTTGCTGTTTGAATTTCGGGTACACTTCAAAGAAATAAGTAATGGAATGTAAAAAAAACTAAAGTAGTTGAAAAATTAAAGTGTTAGTACTAGAGTACAGTCACATACAATAACATCAAATTACATTACATTAAAAAATTTATATTTAGCAAAATAAAAAATGTTATATAACATAATAAATACATAAATATTATATCCGGCACCTCTTTGAAGGGCCTTTGATTGAGGTAAGTTCTTTGTCTAATTCACTGACCTTTCCTCCTCTGATGGTTGAAACTTGTCAACATTGAAAAGCGGAACCACGCAAACACTCTCTAGTACAGTCAAATTAGACCCAATCTGTAGAATAAAAAAAAAAGCGAAGGTCTCATTGTTTGAAGTTGTTTATTACTCTTTGCTCTAAATGTGGTAAAAAGTCTCCTCCGATATAGATTCAGGTTGGGGGGGAAGGGGGAAGGGGTAAAAAATGTGTGTTTTTAAAGTTTTTTAGGGCGTATTGTCAAAACATTACCCCCTAATGTTAGTTGTGCGGTAAATCGCCAAGAAATTGTCAATTCAAACACGTTTTCACCCAAACCTAGAGAAATACCTTACTTTTACCCCTCCATATCTCCAAAACTATTGATCGCAGCAAAAAAAGAGTACAGAACCATTTTTGTAGAGAATTTAATTTACTTTAAAGAGTTATAGAACAAACTAAGCTCTAAAGTGAAGGGTTTATGAAATATTACCAAAACCCTAAAAAAACACACATTTTTTACCGCTCTTCCCCTCCCATCCCCAAACCCGACGCCAAATCGGTGGAGACTTTTTACCACATTTAGAGCTAAGGGTAATGAACAACTTCCAACAATCAGACCTTTTTTTGGATTCTCCAGTTTGGGTATTTTTTTATCTAATTTTACTGTACGATTCACCACAGAAAAACGAACATATGGCTAAACATTTCAATCCTGCTTTCCGACATTCACACGAACGAAGGTATCATTGTAACTGAATGAGAATCCTAGAGTTGACTGTAGTTCAATGAGATGCTTTGATCCAAATTTGTGGTACAAATACACAACAACTCCAAGAAAAACGAGGATAAAAATGAGCAAGGTCGAACTGCAGATATCAGAGCATGTGACATTGCGACATAAAGAATGGCGAATACAAATAAATGTAGAAAGAGATGAAAATGCAACTTATTATTAAATTTATAAATGAACAAGACAACCCTTTAGAGTTGAGAAACATAGTGAATGGAGTTATTATCACAGAAAAAACATCGAAATTTCTATTTAACTTACAAGAAAATAGGAAAATTCTGTTAAAAAATTTTAAGACGCAAAGAATTGTTGACAAAATAAAAGGTTTGTAGGAGCCAATCAGGAGGAGCCCAGTGATGACAATGTCTTCAACAATGTCTGAAAAACAGCAAAGGAAACAAAGAAAACCCTTTCACCAACAAACATTAACTCAAAAGTAGTACTAGCAAATCAAAGGGATATTCACATCTAGGATCTGTTAATCCATGAGTTATTAGGCTATCCGAAAAGTTTAGCTTACCCAAATTAACATTTCAAGAAAAGTGGTAATAAGTCTGACTTGATACTCACTATTAGATATCACTAAAAGTAAAGTATTGTTAAATGAAAAAGCAAAAATAACAACTGTAATATTTTACTGTAAAAGAAGTTATAAAACATTTTTTATTTTCCTAAATATAAAGTCTTTCATTTAATGTAATGTTATGTTATTTTGTATGTAACTGTAACCTTTTCCAACAATTTACATTTTGCAATTCTTTTGGTTTTTTTACATTCCATATTATTTATTTCTTTGAAGTGTACCCAAAATTCAAACAGCTGTATCTTAGAAGTTATTCATGGTAGAAATCCCATTTCGGTCACATATTAAAGTTATATTTCTCTACTTTAAAATTAATCCTTATCAGTTTTGCTGAAAATCCTTGTTTCACGGTGAAAAAACACAAATGCTATCTAAATACTAACAATTTTTTAAAATTTTTAAAATTTGATTGAAATTTGAATGGCTGCAACTTGAAAAGTATTATCCGCAGGAAGATGATATTCATTTTAAATAGTAGTAAATTTACTGTTCTTTAAAATAGGATTGAATGACTTTTTTTGTTAAACCAATCCTTCATACTAAACATTAAAAAAACTAGAACAAGGTATAAAATGTTGGGTTTTTCGTCGCCGGTGGCGCATGCGGAGCACTTGTATATATTAGTGCTACGTATAAAACATCTCTATAGTAGCATTAACTGTTCAACATGATTTCTTAAATTTATTGAAGCATTTTTAATAACTTAAATGTCT
Source organism: Philaenus spumarius (assembly GCA_018207615.1). NCBI lineage: Eukaryota > Metazoa > Arthropoda > Insecta > Hemiptera > Aphrophoridae > Philaenus > Philaenus spumarius. The sequence goes on from JAGFPH010000001.1 coordinate 839,744, forward strand.
ATATTTGACCTATTTATTGATTTTCTTAGTACAAAACTATTGGTTTTGCTTATTTGAATCACCATTTTTTTCATTTACCAATAAAAATTCTCTTTACTCATAAACCAACAACTATACGACTATAAACGTAATAACCTTTTTTAAAGCTCTTATTTTATGGAGTATATTGCCGCTTTTTTCAATGTTCTATCTTGAACGATTCTCAAGTTATAAGCGTTTTAATAAACGGCGCCCCCGCCATATTCCCCCCTCCTCCTGGCGATGTCGACCAAGCTAGGGGCGACAACATAGCTTTTCTTGGTCACTATAGTACCTACAACAATAGTCAGAAATAAAATTGTGCCAGGCTTTCCGTGCATACTCAACTCCCTTCAGATCCTGGACTAAATAAGGAGAACATTGTAAACGACGTAATGGCTTTAGTAGGTGACGATAGCGCCATATTACACATTTATCCAGAGCTATCAAATAAACAAATCTATTCTATTTAATTTAAGAACATAATTATTATATTTTTTCGTAACATGCGTATAAATAGATGTACACATCCTGTGAAAAAAAAATATTTTCTACGATTAAATGTTATTATTTTAAATTAAAACTGTAAGTCACAGTCCTTTGATTATGTTTGGTTATGATGGTGTCGGTTGGATACATTTTTCTTGTAATTTAATTGAAATTTAACATACGTATAAATAAGGCATATAATAATACGCATTTTGTGAGAAAATGAGACTTCTATGATCAAATTTAATTATTTTATTTGTAAAACTGTATATAATAGTACTTTGGTTATGTTTTGTTATGAGTGGTGTCGGTAAAAACCATTTAATTAATAGATTTACATAAAACTTAACACACGTATAAATAAAATATGTATGCACATTCTGTGAAAAATTCAGCTAGATACGATAAAATGTCATTATTGTATTTATTTGTAAAACTCTATTAGCCATATATGAATAAACCATAATTATTTACATTTTTATATTAGTGATAGCGCGTAGTCGGTTAAATGTATTTTTCTTGTAAATTAGTTAATAGATCTAAATGAAATATAATTCACGTATAAATGAAGTACATTCGGTGAAAAATTTTGACCCATTACACATTTTATCAGGATGTTAAATGCGGTTGTCGAATACTGGGATTTGAATGAATTAGTTATTGCATACTGGGTTTTGAAAGGTTTGTTTTGTATACAACGATCAGTTTGCATATTTAAATATTAAAGTATTGTGTTAGTTTTGATATATCATGTTAATACATACATTGTTTATAAATACATCAAATTTCATTAAAAATTGGTAAATAGTTTTAGAGAAAATAAGCTTTTACTGAACATGCGTTTTCAATAACTGAAAGTGTACATTTCTTCAAAAATAAAATTTCTTTTAAAATATTCAATTGATTTTAATAAAATGTATACTACAAATACACAACATGTTTATAGGTATAAACACTTGTTTAATTATTTAACGATTAGGCCTATAACAAGTTATACATACGGTAAATTAGAGCAAGAGTAATTCTCTGTCTTCAGTAAAAACATAATTTTTTAAAAATAATTAACTGATTTTACTAAAATGTATACTAAATAAATACAGATAACATACATCTATAAGTATAATGTAAAAAAATTAGGTTCATATAACAATAAAATTGTTAGACCATTTAACGATTATGGCTATACAAAGTTACGCATAAAGTTTATAGTAAATTAGAGCGATAATCGTTACATCTGTTGGAAAATCTTTTGTATAGTGCGAAGCGTTTATCGGATCTTAAATATTAAAACGTTTTTAAATTCAGGACGAAATTCTCTATAGAGTATCAGAATTTTATTAATTCTTATGCAAATTTACTTGGTTAATGCACGTTATATCGTAAATATTAATCTGAAAATAGTTCTTCTGTGGACGGTTGTTTCAAAAATCCTTAAATTTTATTAATTATCGTTGAAATTGTACATAGTCGTCATATATTACTATATGAATAACTTATTACAATTTATTTCAAAACGATCAGATAATACGTACACGAGTTATTAACACATAAAAGTGAGTTAATCTTACAACTAGTCAAATCGATTTTTTTTTATTTTCAAAGAGTGACTACAACTCCAAAAAAGATTATACAAATATGAAATTATATTTTATTATTGACCATTTTATTAAGAATCCAAATCTATTTTAATATTTAAAATCTGTTCAACAGTTCGTAAGATATAAGAATTTTACTAAAACCTTGTAACAATTTTGAATCAAATTCCTATACGAAATCAGTATGTGTTAAAAAAAAATAAAGTAGGTATGATCCGATAGTTTTAAAATTTTAATACGTTGTTTATATAGTAATATACGGCGACTGTGTAAAATATTAACGAGATTGAATAAAAAATAAAGGATTTTTGAAACAACCGTCCACCGAAGAACTATTTTAGATTAATATTTACGATATAATTGAAGTATATTGATGAAGTAAATTTGCATACGAATTAATCAAAATCTGGTACTTTATAGAGAATTTTGTCTTAATTTGAAATACGTTTTAACATTTAAGATTCAACTACCAGTTCTTAAGATGCAAGCGTTTATTATCTAACATAACGTAATGTTTTTGACCTTTTAAATACACTTTTTTCAAAAACCATCTAGTTATAATTATCTAAAAGATCAAGTTCATAATTTATACAATCGTCGCATATGACAGTATAAAGTACATATTAAAATTTCAGAACCATCGTAACATTAATACTCGAGTTATTAGCAATAATGATGTTTTACACAAACAGTCAAATTGAAATTATATTTGTTTAACCGTAACTACAAATCCAAAAATAGATAAATAAACTAGGGGAGACCCCTGCGTGCTCCATACGCCAACCCCCGATGGAGCCTTCTAAAATGATATGTTATGTTTTATTTATAATAGAGGTGTAGGATTAATAATAACCTCAAAATTAAGATGATAAATAATGTTAAATGTATAAATCAAATTATTTCGTATATTTTATAACAGCAGTTATAATAAAAGTTAAAAGAACCAGTAAGGCTCAGGTGTAGGCCTACATTTAATCAAAACCCTTACCAAAACGTTACTATCAATTACCGTATATTATCAATAATTAGGCCTACTATAATATGTCTTATTTATTTTTAATTAAGATGTAACATAGTTTTTTCTTATTTTTAAATCCCTTAAAGCAAGTTTTTATTGGATTGTGTGTGTTGAAACATGTGTTGGTTGAGCCTAGGCCTAACTTAAAATATTATTTTGTACTAAAAGCTGGACATCCGAATCAACTGTATTATCTGTTATTTTAATAAATTGGTTGCTAATAAATTGTGCAAATATAGAATGATTGATCTTTCATTTAAAAAAAACCGCGTGTAAAACGGTTCAGTGGAAACCTTCAGTAAACTCTTCAAAGAAGTTAAAATTGAAATTTTACCCCATGTTAAATCTCCATAAGAAAAGGTTATTTTCCATGTTTGATCCAATTAACATAAATATTTTCAAAATACAAATAAAACCTGCACATATAGGACCGCTAACCTTTGTTTTGGTACAACCCGCATGTAAATCGGTCCAGTAGAACGGTCAGGCTCGCTGTCATTAGTTTTGAAAAAGTTTTTTAGAATATAAGAAGATATGAAATTATGGTATATTGTTGACAACTTCATTGTGAATTCAAATTTGTTTCACTTTTAAAAATCCGTCAAACGGTTCGTAAAATATAAACGATCTGCCGGAACCTTGTACTTTTTTTAAGCAAATTCAGCATTATCGTCAAAAATGGCCTCATTTTTGAGTCGTTTTTTAAATTTTCAATCGTGGATATCTCAAAAATAGTTTGAGATATTTTGTTGAGACCACGTTTGTGTTCCATACGTCACACAAGGAATTTTAAATGTATTAAATAAATGCTAGACTGATAGAGTCTAAGGCGCAAGCCCCGTGTTGCTTTTAAAAATGAATTTCATAGACCAGTACTTCTTCCAAGCCAAAGTAATGTTTCTATTAATTTCCTTACTGCAACCATTATGAAAAGAAATTATTGGTTTCAGATATGTTGCTTCTGCTACCCACATTAACTTTATTTTATTAGGAATAGATCTTCTTGTTTTCCGTTGCTTTGGAGTACAGTTTTTTCTTTATTTATCACTAGTCCAGCTCGGCTACCCTCTCGGTTCAAGTCCTCTAACATATTATCCAGTTATGTGGGTAATTTTGCAAAAAGAACGATTTCATGTGCAAATCTTATATTAGATATTCTATTCATTTTAATTCCTAAATTATGCCAGTCTATTTTACTGAAATATTTTTCTAGTATCGCATTAAAATGATCAGGTGAGAGTGGATCACCCTGCTTAACGCCTTTCGTCACAAGGAAATATTTTCCTGGCTTCTCCAAGAAAACAAGAGCTATTCTATTGGTGTACCCAATGCTTTAATACTTGAATTTTGTTTTTACTTACACCTTGTTAATCTAAGATTTCAAAAAATATTCTTCTGCCGGACTGAATCAAACGTCTTAGCAAATATTCTTCGGCTAATTTTTCTAATAATACTTATAATAATACTTTCTAATTATACTTCGGCCAACTTATTGTTTTCGAATGGAAACTCCTATTTTGGAATGCCAATGGTGGCCCACTTAAAAAAATCATATTAAATAAAAAATCTTTGAGAGGCTGCATCTCATAAACGGTTGGGTTTACGAAAAAATACAAAAGAATACAAATGTAGCTTATACTTCAAAAACATATCAATACTACTATCACTGAAAGATCGCTTAAACAAATTATTTTGAATGACTTTTTTCTATTCTATGGCAGAATTTACTGAAACTATTTGGACAGAATGGTCTGAAAACCCACATTCAAGCACAGTAACTCTACACTTATTTGAGTTAAAACTAGTTATTATATTGTCTATACATGTTTTTGAGTTTCCATATATTCTAGTAGGCTGTTCAATATGAATATTCAATAGATAAGAATCTACAATACTTTTAAAATCTAGCTGGATTTTACTTGGTGTTAGGAGGTCAATATTAAAATCACCTGCAACAACAACATGTAATTTTGGCTCCTTACACTGTACATGTTTCAAAAGGGCATGTAACTTATCTGAAAATGCTTGCATACTAAATTGATCATTTTTAGGGGGTCTATATATAGCAATCACATTAATACAAGCATCTGTAAACAGTTTAATGCCACAACATTCAAAAAGTCCCTCCACAGAATAATCCACAATCTCTGGCCTTAACTTAAATTGTATCTGGTGATGGACTAAAATAGCACATCCTCCTCTGATTCTGCCTGGTCTTACATATGCAGCTGCTAAATTATAATTGTTAACATTATTTAATAAAAATACATTTTCTTTCTTCAGCCAATGTTCAGTAATACACAAAATAGTGGGTGTACAAGTCAATTTCACCAGAAACAAATTTAGTTCGTCAATTTTACTTAATTTTACAAGACCCTGCGCGCATTACAATGCAAAACACTTAGTTCACATTTCGAGTTATCTGGGCTGATGACTCCGTTCAAATGTTTACAGGACGAATTTATAAAAAAGGTGTGTTAGAAGTACTAGAAGTCGACAGTACAGGATCCACAGAGCAAATTTTCCCAAACATCAACCATCTTTCAAGAGGTGTTGCCGTCTTCTTGATATGTTGAACTGCAACACTGCCACCTTCTGTGCCCTGTGATTTTGTCACATGTTTCTTGGCTGAGTCCAGCCATTTCTCCAAAGAAGTTTTTGTTTTTGGCAGTACTATTTTATGCTTAATGAGCTCTTCCAATCTTTCACTAATCCTCGACTTTCCACGTTGATTTAAATGCCCACTTCGAGAAAAATGGATTGGTAAGATTCTGTCATTTATAAAGTTGACACTGATATTTTGTACGTTTTTGTTATCACTTGAGTTTATGTATTTATGTATACACTGGTTTGCCTTGTTAACCAGATATTTTCTTATCATACTGTTTGGAGGGCTTGGGATTGTGTTGATTATTAAATTTGTTTTAAAAGAAATAGGAAGAATTTTGTTCAGCGACTCCTTAATAACTGTTTCATAACTTATCCCTGGGTTTACATCATTTGTTCCTCCAAAACAAACAAGAAAATCATTCTGATTAAGTTCTTTTGCAACCTCTTGTGCTCTTTCAGCAATATATGATATTGAGGCACCTGGATAGACATTTTGTATAAAAAAAATTAATAACTCAAAAGTCCTTAGAGATATTTTTATGAAACTTATTATAAACTTTAACTCTATAGCTATAAACATTTTCACAAAATATCTTTGATCAGACTCATCAAATTTCAAAATGGGGGCCATTTAAAAGTTTTAAAGTCAAATTCCATGAAAACCAGCTACTAAACGAAATTTTATTTATGTTTTAAAATTTAAATTGAACAATTTGGAGTTTTTCTAGTCCCTAGTTTTAATGGAATTTTCCTTTGAAATTGTTAAATGGCCGCCATTTTGATATTTATTAACCAATTTTTACAACTAAAGTGTCATTCAATTTTAAATGAAAAGGGCTTCAAATTTAGTGTCTAGTAAAATTTTGTTTAGTAGCTGGTTTTCATGGAATTTGAATTTAAAACTTTTAAATGACCGCCATTTTAAAATTTGTGAGTCTAATCAAAGATATTTTGAGAAAATGTTTATAGCTATAGAGTTAAAGTGTATACTAAGTTTCATAAAAAATATCTCTAAGGGCTTTTGAGTTATTATTTATTTATTTTTTTTAATACAAAATGGCGGATTACGGCTAAACTAAGCCGAAATCGAAAAATGTTATACTACATTTTCGACTTATTTTTGCATGTAGAATATGAATCTGCATAGCCCGCTACAAAAATAACTAAAAAAAATTATGGTTTTAGGCTAATTTTAGTTGTAGACAATTATCAAGAAATTATGTTTTTAGTTTTTTGTCGATAACTTAGTTATCCTTTGACCTACTGAAACTACAAAAAAAGCATTTTGTCTGTCGTTAAAAAAGGAAAATATTTTGTTTCTTGTACATTTTTTGTAAACTTAACGGTTTTCAAGATATTTAACGTTAAAAATTTGTAACGGCCGCCATTTTGAAAATTATAAAAATAAATTCTTTGTGTTTGGTACACTTGTTAATCGTAACATATAAAATTCTTATTCCAAATTTGAACTCGATATCTTATCTATTTCCACAGTTACAATGAGTTTTTGTAAAAAACAAAATGGTGGATTACGGCTAAACTAAGCCGAAATCGAAAAAATGTTATACTACATTTTCGACTTTTTTTGCATGTAGAATCTGAATATGCGTAGCCAGCCCAACCTTTTTGTAACACCCTGTATACGCATTCTGTGAAAATTTCAGCTAGATACGATAACATTTAATTATTGTATTTTATTTATAAAAATGTCTTAGTCATTTGTATGAATAAACCTTGATTTACCCTAGATCTTGCTGCGAGCAAAATGATTTTTTCTTGTAAATTAATTAATAGATTTAAATGAAATTTAACACACTGCGACGGAAATTAGCCAGTCGCAAGGCGCTAATTAGACTTGCTAATTAGAACCACAAAACATTAAAACTTAACGAATTTAAATTTTAAAGACAGCATAAGAATCAGAAAATGAAAGCGTAAATAAAAGAAAGAATAAGTTTTTGATGATATATGAATAGTTTCAGAGTTATTAAAGAAATTAGTTAAACTTTTTATCAATCAGAATAATAACAGACAGAGGCGATATGAATTGTACTAAGTTCAATCGACAAGATGGGACAAGAAAATTCCTGTCGAGAACGGCAAGAGTTTGTCAGCTTCTACTTGTTGCTAGGCAGATCTAAAACCATGTTAAATTTTGATAATTATAAATGTTGTATATTATTTTAGTTAATTAAAAAGAGGGGAAAAAGACGAATAAAACAGTATAAAAAGTTTTTTAATAGAGTAATTAATTTAGGAGTTATAGTACAAAAGGTGAGACCAAAAAATGAAAAATTGTTTGTGTCAAATAAATTCAAAAAACTAATTAGGCCTAATAGAGACCTAATAAGGCCTATAAAGGAAGAGCCCAAATTCATTTCAAAATAAAATTAACTTAGTAACAAAAAAGGGATTTAAAGTCATTAATTTATTAATTTGCATAAAAAGGCCTATAACTTCAAAAATAAAATAAAATTCAAAAAATGGAAAAGGGGGAAAAATCGACATACTAACAAAAGGTAATTATGCAAGGTTTAGACAAAAAAATCATAATTAAAATTAACGGAATTAAATAATAAAAATAAATAACTTTAGAGTTAAACAAAAGGGAGAAATAATTAGAATAGTCTGTAATAAATGGCAGAACAGGTTAGAAAATAGTTAAATGCATTGTAATATCACTTGAGATGTGAGAAAGGTAAAATCGGGGGGGAATAAAACACAAAAATCGGCAGCGCAAAATTAGGCTTCCGAAAATCAACCATAGCGGGAGAACCAAACAAGATAGAAGAAATCCAAAAACATATTCGTTTGTTTGGGAACCAAACGAAGAGGATAGGAAGAAGAAAATTCCAAATTTGATGAAATTAACAGAATTAAATTTCAAAATTCAACGAAAACTTGCGAAGCAAATAACACGGCGAAAAAAGGGCGTAAGACTTCAACTCAAAGGGCTATGTGAGCAGAAGGTCGTCATATACAAGATGAGACCAACGAAACCAAAATTGGGCCAAGGACAATAAAGTTACGGCAGTTTGAAACTTTCAAAGCCAAATTGCAAAGATTTCAGGAATGAACATGCCGAGAAAAAGTAAACAATAACGAGACAATTCTGCCGATTAGAGGAAGGGTTAGAGCCTAAAGTCGATAGGCCTGTCGAGTTAGTTCAGTTTTAGATACCAGACCGTCACCACGTACTTCAGAGATCCTAGAAGGGCTTTCCAAGAGACTAGCTGAGGGAACGATCGCAGTGGAACACTCGCGAGAACAGCGGACATTGGGCGTCATCAGCATAAGTCAGAGAGAGTAAATCTTGAAGAAAATCGAGGCAAGGACCTATCTAGCTAAACTCCGGTCAAGAGTAACGGGCCGAAAACCGTACTGCCATTGGGACTTAACTGGACCTAGGAGGATTCCGGAGGACCAACACCACCAGGATTGGGAACCGAAGACAGAACATCTTGTTTGTTGTAAGTAACAGATTATCAAGTTGTTTCCAAGTCTAGGAAAATTTTAATAAATTCAAAAATCAATAAATTAAATTAATAAATAAATAAATTCAGGGGAAAGTGTTAGAAAAGTAAAATCATTTTAATAATAATTAACTCACATCTCACAGTGGTAAATATCGACGAAAATTAATTATATAAATATATATTCAATTTATCCATTGTATTTTGTGTTTGAAAACGCAGTTGCGTAAGTTTGATATAATAATTTTGTTCAATAAATTGGTTATTTCTTGAAAGAGTTGCTATAATCATCTATAAAATTAGTATAATACCATAAATCATCAGTGCTCTAATTATAGGGATTCAGGTAAGGCAAAAGTGTTTTCTGATCATAACAAGTATATCTCCACCGGGGACGACCTCGAGATCGGAGTTAGAAAGAGAGCTAGTGTACTAAAGAGAAAACAAAACAAAAGTTTTCTAAATTTTTCAAAATAAGAACTGGAAATTAAAGAAAAACAACTTCCAATTCTTGCCATCGCATCAACCACTCAAAAAGGGTCATACGGGCAGGTACAAGTTGACCGAATTTCAAATAAAATTAAATAAAAGGTAAAAAGGTAAGAAAGAGTGAAAAGTGAAGTAGAGGGGTAAAAGGAGAGTAGGTGGTGACCAGGGCAAGTGGCGTCCGAACGTGGGGCCAAAACCCTGTGATCCCGAAAACGAAAAAAGTAAGGAGAGTTGGGTGGTGCGTGGCAACACGTATAAATAAAGTATACATTTATATATATGCTGTAAAAAATTGAGCTGGATACGTAAATTTTTTATTATTTTGTTTTATTTGTAAAACTGTGTTGGCTATGCATCAATAAGCCGTGATTTGCATCTAGCGGCGAGCGATTTGTCGGTTAAATTAATGTATTTTTCTTGTAAATTATTTAACAGAATTAAACGAAATTTAACACACGTATAAATAAAGTATATATACGCATTCTGTGAAAAAGTGAGACCCATTACACATTTTTTCGATATATTACATGTGGTTGTTGGATACTGGAATATGAATCAATTAGTTATTTGCATACTGGGATTTGATAGGTTTGTTTTGTATACAACGGTTAGTTTGTATATTTAAATGTTAATGTATTGTGTTAATTTTTATATAGCATGATTATACAACTATTGCTTATATGTATATCGAATTTCATTCAAAATTGGTAAATAGTTTCAGAGAAAATGGGGTTTTACTGAACACGCGTTTTCAATTCAGAAAGTGTACATTTCTTCGGTAAAATTATAGTTTCTTTTGAAATATTCAACTGATTTTAATAAAAAGTATACCACATATACAAAACATGTCTATAAGTATAATATAAAAAAATTAGGTTCCTATACCAATTTTTAGATCATTTAACGATTAGGCCTATCAAAATTAATGCATTATGTTTACGCCAATCTAGAACAAGTGTAATGCTGTCTTAAATAATTTATTTTAAAATATTTTACTGATTTTAATAAAATGTATACTACATATACACAACATTTCTATAAGTATACATAAAAAAAATAGGTTCCTATACTAATTTTTAGACCAATTAACGATTAGGCCTATAAAAATTAACGCATTAAGTTTACGCTAAATTAAAACAAGAGTAATGCTATGTCTTAAATAATCTTATATTCTAAAAAACTTTTTCAAAACTAATGACAGCGAGCCTAACCGTTCTACTGGACCAATTTACATGCAGGTTGTACCAAAACAAAGGTTAGCGGTCCTATATGTGCAGATTTTATTTGTATTTTGAAAATATTTATGTTAATTGGATCAAACATGGAAAATAAACTTTTCTTATGGAGATTTAACATGAGGTAAAATTTCAACTTTGCACTTCTTTGAAGAGTTCACTGAATGTTTCCACTGAACCGTTTTACACGCGGTTTGTTTTAAATGAAAGATCAATCATTCTATATTTGCACAATTTACTTACATTTTTGAAATAATTTCATTTAGAATGTAATAAAAGAACTTTTTAAAACGTATTTTACCATCAATTTAAGTTTCCCTATCAAGCTGATTATTAAATCATGTGATTGTGCATCTAAGAACAAACAATTGCAGCAAAAGGAATCAGCTGGCTTAGAGAAAATCATTAGTGGCCAGTATTTTTCAACGAACAAATTCACAGGATCAAGTTGAACGTTAAACACATAGTGCCAACAGCTGTAATATCAATAAATAAGCAACATTATGAAAAACTAAAAAACAACAATTGAAAGATGAAATTTATATCATTCAAAGATGTGCACAAAAACATAAATCATGTGTGTATGTTGCCATTAAGACAGGTAAAATAAATTAAACATAATTTTAGGTTAGGCCTAGACTGAAGAAACAACTTCTTGAATGTTTTTATATTCATTGCCATAGCAACCAATTGATTAAAATAACAGATAAAACAGTTGATTCGGATGTCCAGCTTTTAGTACAAAATAATATTTTAAGTTAGGCCTAGGCTCAACCAACACGTGTTTCAACACACACAAACCAATAAAAACTTGCTTTAAGGGATTTAAAAATAAGAAAAAACTATGTTACATCTTAATTAAAAATAAATAAGACATATTATAGTTGGCCTAGTTATTGATAATAAACGGTAATTGATAGTAACTTTTTGGTAAGGATTTTGATTAAATGTAGGCCTAGACCTGAACCTTACTGGTTCTTTTAACTTTTATTATAACTGCTGTTATAAAATATACAAAATAATTTGATTTGAACATTTAACATTATTTATCATCTTAGTTTTGAGGTTATTATTAATCCTACACCTCTATTATAAATAAAACATAACATATCTTTTAGAAGGCTCCATCGGGGTTTGGCGTGCGGAGCACGCAGGGATCTCCCCTAGTTTCTTTTAAAATATTTTACTGATTTTAATCAAATGTATACTACATATAAACAACATGTCTGCAAATATAGTATAAAAAAATGAAATTCTTATACCAGTTTTTAGACCATTTAACGATTAGACCTATTATAAAAAGTTACGCATAAAGTTTACGGAAAATTAGAGAAAGAGTTAATGCTCTGTCTCCGGTAAAAATATAATTTCTTTTAAAATATTTAAATGATTTTAATGTAACGTATACTACATACAAACAACAAGTCTATAAGTATAATATTAAAAAATGAGGTTCCTATAAAAAATGTTCAGATCATTTAACGATTAGTGCTATAAAGAGTTACGCATCAAGTTTATGGTAAATTAGAACAACGATAATCTTGTTAGATACAATCTTTTCTTTTGTATCATGCGAACCGTTATTCGGATCTTAAATATAAAAACGTTTTAAAATTCCGGACGAAACTCTCTGTAAACTATCAGATCTGCATTAATTCGTATAAAAATTTACTTGATTAATGCACGTTAAATCGTAAATATTAATCTGAAAATACTTCTTCAGTGAACGGTCGTTTCAAAGATCCTTTATTTTTATTCATTCTCGTTAAAATTTTACACAGTCGTCGTATATTACTATATAAACAACGCATGGAAATTTCTAAACTATCGGATAATAACTACTCGAGTTATTAACACATAAATATGTTTTACGACAACCAACCAAATGATTTTTTTTTCTATTTTCAAACAGTAACTACACATTCAAAAATGATAATGGAAATATGAAACTATAGTTTATTGTTGACAATGTTATTATGAATCCAAATCTATTTTGATATTTAAAACCGGTTAAACGGTTCATAAAATATAAGTATTCTACTGAAACCTTGTAAACATTTTGAATCAAAACTGCTAGACGAGATCTTTATGTGTTAATAGCTCGAGTATGTATAATCCGATCGTTTTGAAATTTTAATACGTTGTTTATATAGAAATATACAACGATTGTGTACAATTTAAACAAGATTGAACTCATAATAAATAATTTTTTAAACCGTCTACTGAAGAACTATTTTCAGATTAATATTATTATATAACGTGCACTGATCAATTAAATTTGCATAGGAATTAAAAAAATCTGATACTCTGTAGGGAATTTCGTCCTGATTTTAAATACGTTTTAATATTTATTTAAGATCCGACAACCCTTTTTTAAGATACAAGCTTTTATCTTACATAGTGTAACGTTTTTTGAGCTTTTCGATACAGTTTTTTTCAAAAACCACCTAATTATTATTATCTAATCGATCAAGTTTATATCATACTAGGGACCCTGCCCCTGGACGCTTCGCGTCCCAACCCCGCCTCGGCCTTCGACCTCAGATGGCGCTTCGCTTCGCTCGCAGTTGGAAAATTCGCTAAAGAATCTCGTTAATCTTTGGCTCGTTTGTACATAGGTGAACGAGCATAAATCAGCTGTTTTATTTGGCAGCTGACTCAAACTCATTAAACATTATCTTCATAAGATTAACATGGGAAATTTGAAGAATTGTGTGCCGGAGCTCCTTCTTGGGTGAATAGCGGCTAAACGGATGATTGGATCTTGAATCTGACGGAAAATTTCTACAACTTTTGTACTATTTAACAATTTTTCCTATCTCAAAAACAAAAGGTGCTTTCAAAATTAAAAATGTTAACTTTTAGCAATTTTTCTGGTAGTTTCTCGTTGAATTACAGGAAGTGCCTCATAATTTATGTCAATGAATCAGTGAACCCGTCTAGCTTTAAAGACGTTTGGCGGAGCCTCCCTTCTCAGATGAATAGTGGCTAAATGGATGATTGGATGATTAGATCTTGAATCTGACGAAAAATCTCAAGTTTGAAGTGAAATTTTCTACAACTTTTGTATTTAACATTGTTTGTTATCTCTTACCGCTTTCTTACAAAATGCGCTCAAAGTGAAAAAATGAAACAATTGAAAAAATCTAAAAAATCTTTCCCGCCCAAAAGGTGCTTCTAAAATTGAAAAATGTTAAATTCTGGCAATATTCCCGAAAGTTTCTCGTCGAGAGCTTTAATTCAAGTATAAGGTTGAGGGGGGTATGATTACGGGAAGTGCCTCATAATTAATGTCAGTGAATCAGTGTTACCGTCTAACTTTATATAAGTAGATACATTCATCTTATAATATGACGGTATAAAGAACATATTAAAATTCAGAACGATCATAACATTAATAATACTCAATTGTTATTAGCAATAAACAATGTTTTACTGCAAGCAATCAAACCAAAATTTGTTTTATTTTCAAACGGTAGCTACAAATCCAAAAATAATGATACATACATGAAATTATGGTATATTGTTGACAATCGCATTATGAATCCAAACCCGTTTTAATATAAAAATCCGTTAAACTGTTCGTATGATGTAAACATCTGCTGGAACCTTGTACTTTTTTTGAAGCAAATTCGTCATATTATTCGTCGTAAATGGACTGGTTTTTGAGGCGATGTTTAAAGTTTCAATCGTGGATATGAACAGATCTTCTTGCTTACCGTTGCTTAGAAGTACCGTTTTTTCAGTATTTATCACTAGCCGGCTCGGCTACCCTCTCGGACCAAGTCCTATAAAATATTCTCCACTTCTGTGGGCGATTTTGCAAAAAGAACGACATCATTAGCAAATCTTATATTAGATATAGTTATTCCTTCATTTCCATTCAAAAATTATGCCAATCTAACTTACTAAAAACTTTTTCTAGTATCGTATTAAAAGATCAGGTGAGAGTGCCTTGCCTAACGACTTTCATCACAGACAAATTTTTCCTGGCTTCTCCAAGACAACACGAGCCATGCTATTGATGTAAGATTGCTATAATACTTGAATCAAACTTTAAAAGGGGAAACTTGTGAAATATTTGTGAATGACCATCATTTTCTAATATGGCGCTCAACTTTCAAATTTCTTATGGAACACCCAGTATTTTACAATGAATTTGGATTCTACAAGTTATTTTAAGACTTTTTTGTTCTTAGTGTTAGCGTTTTCATTAGTTCAAAACTTTCCATACAAAAATATCTTCCGCTTAGTTAGAGTGTTTTTAAAATTTGATACCCCTCTAACTTTTGAACGGTTAGACGTATAAAAAAACACAAAGAACAAAAAAGTCTTAAATAACTTGTAGAATCCAAAATCATCATAACATAAAGGGTGTGTCATAAGAAATTCGAAATTTTAGCACCATATTGGAAAATGGCGGCCATTTACAAATACCGTATTTTAACTACACATTTTTAATGTCTCAAAAAAAATTTATTTACCAAAGTATTTTTTTCCCATTTGTAACGTAATTTTTCGTATGTGGTGAAGTAGAAAATTCAACTACACTGAAATGTTTTCTGTGGTTTTCTGAACAAGAAAATGTATAATAGTTTATACTTTACTCAAATGGATTGGATTCTATAAATATTTAAATGACAATGTGCTCGAGTAGTAAAAAAGTGCCTGCCGGTATAGAAATATTAACTGCCAGATGGAGGGTTAAATTAACTAATATTAAAACTAATGAAAGTGGATCACGGGACGAGCAATATTTACATTTCGTATGTAGGAAGAGGAAACATGTTGTTGGCGTTAGATTCCAGGAAAAACTTCCCGCCTCCCGCTGTCAGGCTTATTCGCCGATTCGAAGTACTATTATTCGCTTACAAAACAAGTAATCTACACGAATCATTCGTCAAGTGAGCAGCCTCACATTGGTCGTATACAAAGAACAGTGTTGCCAAATCGTGGAAGTGGGTAACGCGACAACTTAAACGTGAGTATTCACGACGTGTATATTGAAACTAGACTGCAGCGAATCTAGCGGCAAGAGTCAGAACTGCACAATGAATATCACAGTATAAAAGACGCCCTCTAAGACGTCCACGTTGCTCGGCTATTTAATTTATTTCGTCCAAATGAAATGGAATAGAAATATTCCGAGGCAATAGGGGGTTAGTTCTTAGTACGTCTAACAGCTAGGATTTTTTTGTATGATATCAGACCATAATAGTCGGAATTAACATAGGGTGTCATTATCACATCCGTATACGGACGTGATAAATCACTGGACGTGGTAATATATGAACGCAAAGTAATACATGGACGTCGCACAGTTCGTAGCATATATATATATATATATATATATATATATATACACAAGTTGATCAACCGTATACTTAGGTATTCCTAAATTTTGGCATAATAATTTAATTCATTGTTATTAAATTAAGCATACATGTTTATTCTATAAATCATATAGTAAAGCTTATTACTGTATGTGGAATAATTTACTAGATGGGTACATATTACTCAGTTGTAATAAAAAAAAAAAAAAAAAAAAAAATTACTGTATGTAAATAATTGTGTATCTATTTAAATGTTATATTTGTAATGATTCTTTGTTATTATAATTTATAAAATTTAATTCAGATAAAGGGGAGGGTTTTATCATTTGTTTCAGGGGTGGGTTAATCAATTTGAATAAAGGGCATATAAATCTCTTTTTCATATATATTATATAAGGGCATGTCAATTTTTATATATAATTAAATAAACTTGTTTATTAATACATAAACAATCCAATTCATTTCTGTCTATATAATTGTCTTGAATAAGTTACCTTTTGTAAATGGATGAATAAGACTTCTTGTAGCAGATTTTAGCAGATCAAGCTAAGAATTTAACTTATAATACTGTGTCGTCTACTTTAAGGCCCAGCTCAGCTTCCGTTTATTTAATTCTTATAGACGGCACACTACTTTTCTGAAAACCATTATTTTCGACTTATTTAAATTAACGTTTAGGTTCCACGTTTCGCAATACACCTGCAAATTATCAATCATTTGTAGTAAAGTTACCGATGCAGGAGCCACTAACACAATGTCGTCGGCATACAGCAAAGCTGGCACACGACGTTCCCCAAAAACACAGCCACCTCCCAAAATTTCATCAATATCATTTATAAAAAGTGAAAACAATAACGGACTAAGTAAACATCCCTGCCTTAAACCCTTTTGAATTACAAACGTTTCAGACACTCCGTTACCACACCAAACCCCCGATGCAGTACCATTATACAGATTTTTAAAATATTTTGTAGAAAAACCCATAAGTGGATAACTTGTAAAATAATGCTTCTCTATTAATAGTATCAAATGAGGATGAAAAATCTACAAAAAAAGAATATAGTTTTCCCTTCTTGTGTACTATATTTAAATGAACCATACTCATCAAAGAAAATATATTGTCTGTCGTAGAATAGCCCTTACGGAACCTTGCCTGGCACTTGCCTAGTTTCTTTTCCTCTTCCATCCACCCTTCAATACGACCCAAAACTAATCCAGTAAATAATTTTGCCACCACATCTATAAATGAAATGCGATGATAGTTGTTTACGTTGTTCATATATCCTTTTTCCAATAATGGATAAATTATGGATTTTTTAAATGATTCGGGTATGTTGCCAGTTTCAAATATTTGACTAAACATTTTTAGTAGGTGATTAAAAAAAATGTCTGAGCCGTTTTTGAAAAATTCATATGGGACCCTGTCGTATCCGGGAGCTTTATTGTCTTTGGCCTTTTTTAAAACTCTTTGTAGTTCAATCAAGGTAAAGTCTGAATCAAGTCGATCATCTGTAACAAAAGGTTCTACCCAAATTATAGGAGTCGAGATGAGAGGGGGTCTAGTAGTGCTTTAAAGTGATTTACCCAATCCTCAACCGTAATCATTACCCCTACTAATTTAGTTCGTTTTCTAAAACTGTTTATTGCCTCCCACAACCCCTTTGTGTCTTTTACAAACATAAATTTAGAAGCAATCTCTTCATTATATGTTTTTCGCTTAAATGAACATAAATTCTTGTACTCATTCCTTACACTAATATACAAGACTTTAGTATAACTATTATTATTACTTCTAAATAAATTTAGAAGTTTGAAAACCCGATTTCTGGTTACACCACAATCCCTATCAAACCACGGTTGTTTTGACGCATTAGCTTTCTTGTTTACTGTTGTCGACACCTAATAGGCGCTCTCTTTATGCAATCTGTCAACTCATTTATCATAGTTTGAGTATCGTTCGATATAATTAAGCTATCCAAACCCGATTTATTTATTTTTTCCTTTTACTGACACTGATCTTGCTCTGTCGAACACAGCCTAGGCAACAATGGCAAACCAATCTCACTCCTGAATTTATTTACCCCCTTAACATAAATTTTCAGTTCAATTGGGAAATGATCTGAGACTAATTGAGTTCCGACCGACAATTGTTTTACTAATTTAACACTATCTATAGAAATTGATGCTATATCATTTACGGAACATCCTCTATTGCTCAAGAAAGTGAATTCCCCTGCCAAATCACCCTCCGTTCTACCATTTAAAATTATTTGAACGTTATCTTCACAAAATTCAAATATTTCTGTCCCCTGTTATTTATTTTCATGTCTTTGGAACATCCTAGTCATTCCAACATAAAATTGATCAAAATTAAAAAATTCATCAAGCGTTTGTGCATCAGCTATTCTAACATTCATGTCACCCAATATAAGTAACTGTTTGTTTGACATCTTTTTTACAAATTCACTTAGATTTGAAAAATCCCGCTCCCAATAATTACAATTTAGATAAACAGGTACAACAAACAAATTAGTATTATTGCCCAAATTAATGTCTATTACTGTAGTTTCATAGTTGGCAAAATTTTTTTTTTAAAACAATGATTTTTTATTTATCCCTACAACAGACCCGCCAATAGCCCTCCCACATACATTCTCTTTGACAGCAAAACTAATTTCAAAATTAGTTGTACTCACTCTTCTACAATCAGTACTCTTGCTCGGTACGTACAACAGGCTTGGCAATACAGATGGGAATTAGTCCGCGAATTTAATTATTAAAGTTGTAAATTTGTATTTGTTTTCATGTCTTTGCTCCCCCTTAATCTTTGTTAATAATTTGTTAATATTTGTGTTGTTGTTGGAAATCTTTGCAAAAATGTTCATATTGTTGGTAATCTTTGCCTAGTTTTCATACGTAATTCATTTTTACTTGTCTTAGTATATAGTATTTTCTTAGTGTGTGTGAGTGTGTGTCTGTGTGTGAGGGTGTGTGAGGGTGTGCATGTGTATTTATGTAATCATGTATGGTGTCAGGCTTAGGATAATTATTTCTTGTTGTTTTGTAATGTTTTGTTAGCGTTATGCATGTAACACATAGAGCTAGAGGTGTCAAAGTAAAAATGTTTTATAGTCTTCCAACCGACAGACGGTTAAAAAAAAACCATTGTCTAATAATAAGCTTGAAAAAAAGAAATTATTGTAACCTTCATTGTATAATAATAGTTGGATACAAAAAGGCAACTGCATTAAAATAGTAATGACTTTCTAGAATATCATGTACAAATAGTACAAAAGGAGTGGTGAGTGTACAGTAGGGTCTCCCTAATCCAGCCCAATATCGAGATTAGTAGGTTTACCAAATGTTTTACCAAAATTGCCGGAATAGGTATAAAAAGAAAATGTAACAAAAAACATGTGAACATAACCACTCAGTGAACAGTGTTTTGGTCATTCATCCCTTTGTTTGGTTTGTGTATAAAAATGGCAAATTTACATTCTTCAATGCCCTGGGTTTTTTTTGATTTGCCAATGACAAGCAACTGTAATTTATGATTGCCACTAGCATTGGTAGAGGGCATAAGAGTATTCTGTCTTTAGCCAGTTTGCGTCCTGGAGCACTAACTTTCCGTTCTGTGAACAAATGTTTTTTTTTTTGGCAGCAGGCGCCAAAACAAGCCACTCTCGTCTGCATTGCACACTTGATCCGGGCCTAAACCCATTTCATCAACAGTTATTTTAAATTTATCAATAAAGGGCTTAACAGATTCCAATATCCATCACAAGATAGTTTTTCACCAGTTAAATTTAACAATCGTATTCCAAAGCCTTTTAAATTTGTCAAACCTACCAACACTTGCATAAAAGTCATCTTTTTCAATAAATTTGCTATAAAAAAACTTCTAGATGATTCACTACTCTTGAAGAATGACTAACTTTTTCCTTTTCTTTTTTTATGTCATGTATTGTTGCACGGCCACTTGTCACAGTTTTCCAAACATTTAAAACTATGTTTCTCCGACATTGCACTTCACTACACTAATACATTAATACATGGATGCACTCTGACTCGTATACATGCAGGGACTTGAAAAGTTGAATGACCTGGCATCGTTCTCCGAGTGCCGGATTATAGAGACTTGTACTGTAACAGCCTTTATTTATTATTTAGAGGGGAGAGGTGTTAGAGGAGTGTTTCACTGTATAGGAACAAATGATTCACTGTCTACTGGTACGAAACTGTCTTATAGCAATCATCTGGCTGTAAGGCTGCACAGGTGTTTGTGCACTATTTCCTGGATAAAATGGTTAAAACCAATCATCTGTTAATAGTACGCCATAGGTGTTTGGACACTAATTCCCAACTTTATTAGTAATTGAGAAGTAAAATTCATGAATTTATGTGTCTTCTTCATTTAAGACTGATTATATAAATATTCTAGGGTTGCACAGTTTTTTTAAAAGTAATTTAAAAAAAAATTTTAAATCACGATTAGCTCCCTTTTAGAAACAGCGATTTAATCTAAAAATAGCTAAGCACATTCTGCAAGTGCAAAAGGTTGTAAATAAATCAGTTGCAAAACAATTTAACGACTTTTACCCAACATTTGTGTTTATCTAAGCCAATCTTGTAATTTTCACCTGAAGAAAGTTTCATGTTATTAGACATTTTTATTAAAGAACATTAAATATTTTTAAATTGCAAAATGCAATAATTAATGCAGTTA
>JAGFPH010000001.1:860739-876618 GCA_018207615.1 Philaenus spumarius
CAAAATGCAATAATTAATGCAGTTATTGTTTTTATTTACTAGTAGAGAGTGTGTCCGTAGCTACTAAGGCCTAAATAGAGTTATATTAAACTCTACTGTTCCTTCAACACACTGTCACCGATGCAACTGATATACCTGACAAATAAACAGTTTGATCTCTTAACTAATACAGTAGAACCCCGATTATCCACGAGTGGATTACCCGCGTTGCGGCTTAACCGCGATCGCCAAAAAATACCGAGTTCGTCAAAAAAATACAAATTAAATACGTAAAAGTGCATTTTGATACTAGTAGTACTGTAGTAGTTATGTACTGGACTGTGTTTGTTTTGTTTTTGTTCTTTGTAAATAGTGTGTGTGAAGCTATGTAATTTTTCCAACATATAAAGGTATGTAATACTGTACATATTTAAATTAATTGTTATTACCTGAACCTTTTGTAAAGATTAATTAAGCACTTATTTTAGTTTTACGGTCATTTTGAACTATTTCTAGGACATTTTAGGTTAGTTTCGGATTATCCGCGATTTCGATTATACACGGAAGTTCAGTCACCCATTATCGCGGATAATCGGGAGTCTACTGTACTTATTTATTTATCTTAGCCAGAATATTCCTTTGGAAGTAGATGTGGTGTTTGTTTAAATTCGAGAAAACATTGTGTTGACTTTTACGCTCCTAACACTATTTTTCCCCCCACTGTATTTAGGACCGTTAGCACGCAAATTTGAATAGTTGTACACCAGTTGTAATGTAGAGAAGAATTAAATAACTGGATAATTTGAAAAGTAACTGTGAGCTTTATTAATAATACCACCACCTTCTTCCAATAGTACTGCTGTTGTTTATGAGGTATATAAATCGTAAATTCATAAACTGTGTAGTTATATAAATAAATATGTTGTGTTACAATAATAAAGATTAACTGGAGGGGTAAATTAAAATATCGAAATCACATAACTTGCCTTTAAAGTACCTACCTTTAATCAAAGTTGTATTTTTTTGTTTCTCTGGTTTTGGAGGATCAGATACTTGAGTGATTCTTTGAGTGGGTTGAACAACTTCGGAAATTAATACTGAAATATTTTGAATATTTTTATCTGGAATGAAAACATAATTCATCATTGACTTAGAGATTATTTTAAATTTAAATAAAATTCAACACAATACAATTAATATACAACAAACAAACAAATGAATAACATATTTTAGTAAAATTTGTCGAAAGAAGGCTAAAAATAATACTATTAGAACTTTTCCTAATGAAAATCTTCAAATTACGCAGAAATGCACAATGCAGCTTATTAATCAAAGTTTATTCAATCATCAATACTATCGTCAAAAGACGGAAATTAAAGAAGTTAAATAGTTTTGAAGGAGTCTATGTTCGATATATTTAGGATAGGCCTCAACAAAGATTGCATCTTTGTAAGAAAATCACTACGTGGTGTCAATTTTGGGAGGAAGATTTTTGGAAACAGTAAAGTGAAATCGGTAAAAAAAGAATGTTAACAGTGCAATGAAATTGTGTGAACGTACGTCAAAAGCTTGCACAAGTACAACTATTTATATATTTGTTTCTTATTAGCGAATGTCCATAGTAAGTGTATTAAGTATATTTAAATAAAGTAAATTTTTATTGCTTGAAAAAAAATGTGTGCAGTCATGGGACCCCAGTCAGGAACGAAGTTTATCACGCATTTGCTTCAAATCCTAATGTAAAGAAGCCAAAACACAACATCCTAATTAAACATACACACAATGATTTTTGGTTAGGCCTAGACTGATGAACCAACACTTTATGTTTATTGAATGTATTTACAATGAATGGACATTTAACTGTTTTTACCATCTTAGCTTTGAGGTTATAATTAATTCTACACCTTTATTATAATAACATTAAACGTATGGAAACAGTAATACTTGTATCAAAATATAAAATTATATTAACTTACTTTTCTAAGTTTGTATTACACATACTTTCCATTTTCTGAATCTACATTACAAAATTGCAATACAGTACGACCTGTCACATTCAGATCCTCTCATAACCAGACGCATCTCCAAACAAATTTTCTTATTTTGTTTGTGTGGTGGATGGGGTGTAAAAGTGAAAGTTGCAGCTAGAATAATGTTTGCGCGCCGAACTTAGTCTATTCTTAGCAGGCGATGACCTTGAAATGTTACCTCTGATAAGTTATATTGAACATCAAGATGAAACGTGTGAAACCAAAATGATGCTTTTAAGATTTAGGGATTTTTTGGCTTCCAAAAACATATACAGTGTGTGATGCAGTGTGATTAGTTTTTCAAAAACTAATGTAGCCATTAACGTTCCTGTACGTTAATGTAAGTAACTAATACAAAAACTATATCAAAATATAATACTAATGTCTAAAGTGAAATATAGAACAGATTCGATATTGTCATCGGTGCTGACTGAGCAGCGATGAATTGTCAAGAAGGCTGTGTACGGTATCAACTCTCTACAATTCATGGCGTCGGACAGAGTAGGCTACAGTTGTTGTGGGAGTCCACAAATTAATTGGTGAAAGTGTATATTTCACAAGTAGTTAACATATGTTATAGCTTAAGGGCAAGTATTTATTAGTATACAAGTTTTGTATACTCAGTCAACGATTTCTACAAGTAATTGTGAAGGATTGAGGTGATTGAAGTTTTGAGCCATGAGGTTGAATGTAATGTTCAGAGTACAAAAGAACAAGTGAATTGCAGTAAGTAATAAACAGTGTTATATGGGCCCATCGGAAAATATGCAAGTATAAAAATTATATTTTTATGTAATTGAACATTTGGACAGAATAGTAAACTTTGGAAATTTAATTTTTGTATGTAAACTTAGATTTTTTTTAGCCTGCTGGTAGAATTTTAAATTTTGATATATATTAATTTAAATTGCGTCTCTCTTTTAAAGTAACGATTGATATAAGATTTTTTGATTATGTGTTATATTTTGTATGTATTTATTATGTTTTCTGGTTGCACAATGATTTTTAATATGTTTGAATAAATGTTCAAAGTTATTTGCCACAATGTCTTAGTTTTCATTGTTTGCCA
Organism: Philaenus spumarius; assembly: GCA_018207615.1. Lineage (NCBI taxonomy): Eukaryota > Metazoa > Arthropoda > Insecta > Hemiptera > Aphrophoridae > Philaenus > Philaenus spumarius. Next base: position 863,818 of record JAGFPH010000001.1, read on the forward strand.
CAAATTCATGTAGCGTGTACTTTTGCAGCTCAACGAAACACACCCCGAGTAATTAAGAGTCAAAGTAAATTTCTTATTTAAAAGGTAATATGCAAATTTCAGAAAGCATGACTCATATGAGACTATATTGGCGGGAGAGGTGTTTGCCGCAGATGGTGCAAAGTTGTACAACATATACTTTGTGCTATGACGTAGGTAGGCAGTATAAAGAAATGTAGTCACAGATGACGTCATAGTGCATAGATAGATTATAGGGGAACTGACAGATGTTCAAAAAGTAAACAAGTAAGATTTGAGGTTAAGTAAGTGTTTGTTTTGATTTTTAAAGTAAATAAATTTAAGTGTTTTTTATTGAAGTTAAATAATAAAGTGAGTAATTATTAAAGGATGGTTCACATATAATCTTTTTATTAAATTATATATTTTTTTATTTTGAACATAGAATATTTTCGGTTTCCAATTTTTTTAACAAGATATACCAGGTGTCTTAAAAGCCCCTCTATTATTTTTTTAAATTAATGGAAATAGACAGATTTGCTTTTGGGATTGTTAACATGAACAAAAATGGAGTTTTTTGGTGTATCGTAAATTTCAACCCCTTCCCCAAAAATAGGGTATTTTGGGCGAAGTCGAAAATTTTAAATGAGAACCCCTATTGAGTGACACCTCATTTTAAAGGCCTTGATAAAAGGAGAAGATTGGCTCAAACCGAAGGTCTGTTTGTTGACTCTACCCAACATAATGGCCAATCAAAGTTATAATTTTTCCCCATTTAAATAACATTGAAATGTTAAAGATGATACATCTGTTATTTTTTACAAGGATTTCATCCAGTAGGTCACTCAATCTAAGTTATAAAACATAGTAATTAGTATAAAAACAGTAAAGCTAAGCCCTCTGGAATTCCAGGATTGTACTGGATTTTCGGTTGATACAACCTTGCAAATGCTTTGTTTTCATAACTGTGCATGTTTGTCGACTGCTAATAGTAAAAAGTCCAGTACCTGGGAATTCCAGAGGGCTTAGCCAGGGGTTTACTGATACCGGAACGCACCGGAATGCCGTTCTGGTACTGCTTTTTATTAAATTTGAATACGTTTTGTCTTAACGTTGCACTGGACCATCCATTCCCTCAATCACAATCATTCAACACTCGGTTCAGAATTGTACGTCCGCCAATCGAAAAACCTCAAAATCTCCACACTAAAGTGCGTTGCGACAATGCGAGCCAACTACAGTAAAGTATCCCACATTGTCCTCAGCTTGGAATCGAAATGGGAGCACCAGACACCTTTTCTGCAAGCTTTGCGGCACACCTTTGATGTTCGGTGAACGCTGCTACAAATTAGCCCTTTTCACATAAAAACTGAGTCGAACCGGGCCGGGCGAAGCAATGCCAAACCAAGCCGAGCAAAATCTGTGATGCGTTCGCACTGAAGCCGAGACTAACTCAATAGGGTTTCTAGCCTTCCTAGCAGTCGCAGTTGCAACATAATGACACTGGCATGGTCACCGAGCTAGACTGAAAAACGCAGGCAGAAACCGCTTGAAGTAGCGGGAGACAATACTGCTAAAAATTGGAGCCCGGCGTAATATTTGTAAGTTCCCATTGAAATACTGCGTAATCAGTGATTCAAGCGATTTTCGCCCGGCCTGGCTTTGCTGTAAAACCCGCCTAAGAGACCGATGATTTAGAGTCGAGGCGGCCAAAAAGTTTAAAAACCAGCGATGCTTAACCTTTTGTACTATTAAATTTTTCGGCATGAAAAAGTTTATAACATATATTGATGAGATTATTGTAATCAAAATAAGACCAAAGGTGATATAATTTGGACCACATTTAGTGATTAATACTTATAGAATAACTCATTTCATTTCACGATTAATTAATTAAAAATAAATATCCCAAATGAGAGCACAACATGGAATAGAAACAAACAATGGTCTACACTAACAAACGCAAAATACAAGGTCGAAAGGCGCCCCGAAAGAGGAAAATATTTAAAAGTAGGTTCCTGAACACTGGCCGCATGGCAATTTAGCGTCTGTATTTGTTTGTTGTGTTCTCGTTATAAGCTTGCTTGCATTTAATTGTTCTTGTATAAGAAAAGTCATTTCTTGCTACAAAAAAAGAAAAGTAATTTCTTGCTATAATACATAAAATTTGTTTAGGTTTGCAGTCTTTTATAGGGTTTGAATTTCTGATAAAGGCTATTGACTAAATAAAAGACATTTTGCCAAGTTTTTGCTTGAAATAGTATGTGTTTCTAAAATTTGCTATTTGCTATATACAAGTACAAAAATAGTCTCATGTACATGTACATGTGTACTTTTCTTATAAAGGTAAGTATATTATCGGCACCCTTAAACTCAAAAAGATAAGTAAAATATGAGTTTTAGAAATTAAAATTTCAAAAATTTTCCGGCGGAGTATTTTTGTTCAGTTCCGGCAGCGTTCCGGTATTGGAAAAACTACGAGTAAACCCCTGGGCTTAGCTTTACTGTTTTTATACTAATTACTATGTTTTACAACTTAGATTGCGTGACCTACTGGATGAAATCCTTGTAAAAAATAACAGATTTATCATCTTTAACATTTCAATGTTATTTAACTGGGGAAAAATTATAACTTTGATTGGCCATTATGTTGGATAGAGTCAACATACAGACCTCCGGTTTGTGCCAATCTTCTCCTTTTATCAAGGCCTTTAAAATGAGGTGTCACTCAAAAGGAGTTCTCATTCAAAATTTTCGACTTACCCCCAAAATACCCCATTTTTGGGGGAGGGGTTGAAATTTATGAAACGTCAAAAAAAACTCCATTTTTGTTCATGTTAACAATCCCCAAAGAAAATCTGTCTATTTCCATTAATAAAAAAATAATAGGGGGGGGGGGGTTTAAGACACCTGATATTAATATTTTTTTATTTGTATTGTTATAAATGCTTATTTCATTTTCATTTTATGCCTATAACTATCATTGTATTAATTTCTGTGGTCCTTTAAATGAACTCCGTCATACGAAAAGCGACGATCGTATGATGTTTTGGTTATTTTGACTTTAATCATGCATAACATAACTTGTTTTTACAATTTAATTTCACATACATTTTTTGTTTGTCTTACAAAACCATTGATACGTCGCAACCTAAGCCACGCTTGGAGAAGACAAAAGACAGTCTGGGTAGGGCCATTGCACAGAGGGTGGTTTTAGGAGTGCAAAACCTCTCAACATGCATGCCTACATAAACATTTACATCATGAATAGATGTTCAATGAGTAATGTGGTGAATTTAAACAATTAGAAACACTGAAGCCCCAACCACAAGTTCGGTGAATAAAACTACACAAATAAACTGAAACACATTTATTAATATATTTACCAAGTTACCAACATCGGAGGGTTCTAAATCTAAACTAATGTTAACAAGAATGAAACTATAAAACTAAACAGACCTATTTTCCCCCCTTTCCCTACCTCAGGTAGATCAACCAATCATAAATGACCACGCCAAGGACTTGTTTCAATTGATTAGTTGATTGATTGTTTATTGATTAATTTATTTTATATTATTTTCAAATTTTATCCATTGAATATATGTATTATTCGTTATTTTAATAAGTTATAAGATATTCACACTGTTATAAGATTATAAGTTATATAAGATATAACTTGTACACTGTTTTCCGGTAGTTTAAGAAGTTTTATGTAATCGGTGTAACATGTTTCATTTCCCAACCTTGGGCCATTCCCAAGGTACAGGGACAAGAACCGTTAGCTGCTTCTACCTGGCTTTTTGAGACAAGTCACTTATGATTGGTTGATCTACCTGAGGTAGGGAAAGGGCGGAGAATAGGTCTGTTTTTAAATTTACTACAACTTATCTATTGAAAGTATAGATATTTCTAAAGTATAGTGTTTCATCCAATGATTCATAAAATATAAAGAAAAAACCAAAAATGAAAAATTTTTCACGGTTTTTGTTGTTTAAAAATCCCATAATAAAAAAATAAAATAATTATTTCCAAAGGTGGTATTTTCATCTACAATTCCTCAAGTCATAATGCAATCGGTTTGCTTTTAAATTTTTTAACAAAAACTGCCTTTTTTTGCTCTAATGACTGGTCTAAAACCTTTAACAGAGCAGCCCTTTATTTTCCATTGGTAAGGTTGATGAAATGAGAAAAAGTTATTTTTGGTCTATCCAGATGTATTCTGATTTTTTTAAATCTACTCAACACCCTGTAGTGTTTTCCAAACTTTGTTTGTAATTGAGAAGTATAATTCTTGAACTTATGTTTAATTTCGGTAGTGTCTTCTTCATTTAGGACTCTTAACTGACCACTTAATTATTCGAAGGATGCAGACTTTTTTAGAAACAGGGATTTGACCTAAAAATAGTTAAGCACATTCTACAGATGAAACGGTTGCAAAACAGTTTAAAACCTTTTATCCAACATCCGTGGCTTATCTAGGCCAAAATATCTCTGATAATATTGGTACTGGTAATAACATTTCAAATGGCACTGATTATATAAATAAATAACTAATGAGCTTGACTTGTGAGAAAGTAACTTAGATAAAATAAAACCTGAACACAAAATCTCACAATAAATACGTTTACTAACCTCAAACGCGTTTCAACGACAATGTCGCCATCCTCAGTGATGCACGGGCTACAGTAACCAAACTATAACTGATCTAACAGTGTGACAACACACCGTATAAATACCTAACCAGAAGGGGCGTACCCTACAGTGGGCGTGTCCTAATCCTATTCTAAGGCGGTAACCACCGCTACCGTTAATAAAATATCTTAACAATAACAATATAACTTAAATAAGATTGCTAAACTAATATTAATATTTAACAAAACATAGCATTATTACATTAATAAAGAATTCTGTAAAGGACCTAATTCATTATTCACAATTATGTTACGGTATTTGTTAATATAAAAAGTTTCCCAAGCATCCAATGTGTTGGGTTTAGTTACATTTTTTAACAGTTTAGAATTTTCTATTTTAAAATGATGATTTTCATCTAAACAATGCTTAGCCATAGCAGATTTATCAGGCCTATTATATTTTAAATGAGAAAAGTGTTCTTTACCTCGTATCTTCATGCTTCTTATGGTTTGACCTATATACTTTTTAGGACACATTTCGCAGTTAATACAGTAAATTCCGGATTTGTTGTGTTCTTGAATTTTGTCTTTAGGATTACCCAACATCTTACCAAGATTATTATCAGCCGTCAAAGCTACATTCAAATTTGCATATTTAGCTAACGATTTTCTAACAACATTACACAATGGTGGGGCAAACGTTGTTTTAACCCATCGTTGTTGGGGCTTGTTGCTCACAAGAGTGCACCTTGATTCCTTGATTTTTTTAAAATTCATTTTTCTTACTATGTTGTCTATTAATTCTTTAGAATACCCATTAAAAATCGCAGCACCATACATATATTTCAGTTCTTTCTCGTAGTTATCCTTAGATAACGGCAAGTTAACCAATCTGTGAGCCATAGAATTAAAAGCGGCTCTTTTATGCGCTGGACAATGGTGTGAGTCCTCCGTTATATATCTATCAGTATGCATGGGCTTTCTATATACACTAAATGACAAAACATTGTTTTCCCTAAACACATTCACATCTAAAAACGGTAAGTTACAGTCTTTTTCAATTTCCTTAGTGAACTTTATCGTGGTGTGAAATCCATTGATAGCATCACAAAATTGATCAAGATTTTCGTTTTTATCAAATACTGCGAAAATATCATCCACATAACGAACCCATACTCGCGGAAAGTACTTCATTGAATTTTTAGCATTTATTTCAAATGAACTCATAAAAAAGTTAGCCATAAAACTGGACAAAGGGTTTCCCATCGCGGTACCTTCATTTTGAACATAAAACTTGTTATTAAACTGGAAGCTATTTTGACACATGCACAAATTTATAAGTAGTAAAAATTCACCAACCTCACAATCACTTAAATTGTTACAAACTAGCCACTCCTTAATCATTTCTATCGTCTCGGACACTGGAACACTTGGGTAAAGCGACACTACATCGAACGAAACCAAATATTCACTAGGCGTTAATGAAATATTTTGTACGCTTTTCACAAATTCATAAGTGTTCTTTACGGCAAATGAAGGAGGAGGAGTAAGTTCTTGGAGGCGTGACACTAACCATTTAGAAATTAGATAGGTTGGCGAGTTGATTCCTGACACTATAGGCCGCATCTTCTTTCCTTCTTTATGTATTTTTGGCAAACAATATAATCCCGGTAAAACTGGATTTGAAACTGTCAGTTTTCTTCGAAGATTATTATCTACCAAACTTTTGCAATTTTTCAAAGTTTCATTTGCGCTCTTTGTGAACTTTATGATTGGGTTTCTATTTTGCACTTTATAAGGTCCGTCCGTGAGCATTTCTGTAACAATTCCAGTATATTCACTTTTATCCATTATTACAATTGCATTACCTTTATTGTGAGATTTTGTGTTCAGGTTTTATTTTATCTAAGGCACTGATTATATTGAGTTTATGACTAATTTTGTCAAACTAGCATGTCTTTCAAATAAAAATGTTATGTGGAAAGAAGTAGAACAAAAAATGTACTTAGTCTTGTTAATAGGCTTAGTTCATCACTTGCAACGGATGTTTATGATTTTTCAAACTCTATTACTATGTTACCAATATTGTTAATATATTTTATTAATTTGGTGCTAACTGATGGAACCTGATTATTTAAAGTTAACAAAAATAATTCCTATCTATAAGAAAAGAAATATGAGTATTCCTGAGAGTTACAGACCAATCGTTTTGGTTCCTACACTAAGTAAGATAATAGAATCATGTATTTTTGTTCCGCTATGACTACTTTATCCTATTACTTTAAATGAGCAATTCTTGTATCTTTGTATCTGATGCGGATCTCGAAAACGGTTCTAACGAATTCAAAGATATTTCGTATTTAGGTGTAGTTTTGATTTTTAAGTGGGTACACCCATATAGTTGTATTTCGTGTAAAAACTAAATTTTTTGAGAAAATCTAATTTAAAAGTTGAAAAATTTTAAGATAGGCTCTTATGGGTTGCCATGTTGGTTACAAAATAACAAGGAAAAGTAAATAAAGCGATCAAAACAGCTGTTTTTAAACAAGCCAATTTATACTGTTTTAACACGTTGGAATTAAAATAAATTGGGCCTGATTTAACAATTTATTTTGTCAAAAAAAAAAAGGTAAACTTGGCAAAGATGGATAAATTCGAATATTCAATTTTGTAATATAGGCCTGGCTCATTTCTGAAACATAGTATTGAGGTTATGTTAATCCTGCAATAATTTATACTATATTTAGGCCTGGTTTCAAAACTTTAGTTGACAGAAGATAGTAGAACTAGGACTAAAATCGTAATGAAAGCCTCTCACGTTTCTAAAGCATGTATTTGAAGTTATAATTAAACTTGTAATTACTGTTAATATACTTAAGCCTGGATTCATAATTTTACAAACCTATGTACAAACGAGCCAAAGATTAACAAGATTCTTTAGTGAATTTTCCAACTGCAAGCAAAGCGAAGCAGCCATCTGAGGCGAGGTTGGGACGCGAAGCGTCTAGGGGCAGAGCCCCTAGTAAACAATAATTTGCTATAATAATGAGCACCAATATGGTTTTAGGCCTAAGTATTCAACTGCCATGGCTGTGAAAACTTTTGTGTCACTTATTACAGTTGTTTAAGAATAGACTGGTTACTGGTATGTGTTTTATTGATTTATACAAAGCCTTTGATTGTATATGCCACAGAATTTTGTGTAAAAAGCTTGAATACTACGGCATTAAACTCATATAATTAAAATTAATAGAGTCATATCTCAGCAATAGGAAGCAAATAGTTGGGAGCAATAATGTTGTGAAAATGAAATTTTGGGTTTGCAACAAGGTTCTGTTTTAGGGCCTTTTCTTTTTTTCAGTCTTTGTCAATGATTTCAGCTACAACATCTCCTTGATGTCAGTCTTACAGGCCATTGATTCAACATTAATGTATTCTCATGATGATGGTGTTTGAGACAGATGTATTATTAGAACATTCAATAGAAAAGGTAAAAAACCTGCTTTGATATAAACCACGTAAAGATAAATGTTGGTAAAAATGAGTGTATACTGTTATCCCTCAGCAATAGAGTTATAGGTGATAGCGAGATTAAACATGTAAAATATTTTGGTTGTACTTGCATAATAAGTTTAAATGGTAATCACAAATCAATGATTTATGTAAAACACTTTTAAGGGAATTATTTTTAGTAATAATACTTAAATTAATTGATCTGCTGAAACTACATTTTGGTTTGTTTCATTCACTGCTGATGTAAGGTGTCAGATTGTGAGTAATTCTAGCTTCACTTTCAAAGTATTTCTGCTACAAAAAAGCTGTAAGATTTACTGCAGGTTTATCTGAAGTCAGTTTATCTAAATTACAGATTTTGACACTTCCCTCTTTTATATTACTCAAATTTAATCTATGTTAAGCAGAGTATTTCACAATTTGTTAATCACAGCTCAAGTCATAAGTTTAACACCAGAAATAGACAGGATTTGGTTACCCCTCTTATCAGGCTTACAAAATCACATGAAAGTAACAGTTTTCAGCAAATTAACATATTTAATATATATATATAAAATTCAATGTATGTCCGTTTGTCTGTTTGTATGTTTGTCCTTTATGCGTTACCAAACCGTCCATCCGATTGCTTTGAAATTTTGTATAGTAACACAGGTTAACCCTGGGAAGGTTTTAGGCCATTTACCGAAGTCCTAGGACATTAGGGCTACGCCCCAGTGGCCCTCAAAGTTTCAATGTTAATCTTAAGGAAGGTCAATCTTAAGGAAGAAGAAGAAATATTTCTTTTGATTTATCAGGGGCACAAAAAACAGCTGTTCGTATGAAAAGCTTAAAACAGCGGATTTTGATCAACAGCTGATTTTGATCAACAACTGATTTGGATCAAAAAATTAATATAATTTTAGGTTAGGTAAATCAAGCAATGAGCAGAATCCCATTATAATTTACATCGATCCTCAGGGATACGAATAACAGGCTTTCAAAGTTTCAAATTAAGCAATAGCAAAGCATTGCCGGGTCAGCTAGTATGAAATATAAATCTACTATTTACTTATATAAAGCTAGACGAGTTCACTGAATCATTGACATTCACTATGAGGCACTTCCTGCAATTGTACCCCCCTCGACCTCATACTTTAATTAAAGCTCTCAACGAGAAACTTTAAGGAAAAATGCAAAAAGTTAACATTTAAAATTTTTAAAGCACCTTTTAGGCGGGAAAGATTTTTTCATTTTTCCACTTTGATCGCTTTTTGTAAGAAAACGGTAAGAGATAGCAAAAAATGTTAAATACAAAAGTTGTAGAAAGTTTAATTTCAAACTAACGATTTTTCATCACATTTAAGATCCGATCATCCTTTTAGCCACTATTCATCCCAGAAGGGAGGCTCCGCCCAACGTCTTTCTACTTATATAAAGCTAGGAAGGTTCACTGATTCATTCACTGACAAAAACTATGAGAGGCACTTACCGTAATCCAGGGGGCGGCTCCAGGATTTTTTTTTGGGTGGGCCCAAGTTTGTTATATGGTACATAATATATATATTTAAAAAATTAAATATTTACATGTACTAAAAAAGTAGATGTTTAAGTAATTTTGTACAAATATATTTAAGGCGGAAAACAAAAATGCTTGAAATATCTTATCTTCTAAAGCGAGAGATAATTGTCTGTCTGCTAAATGGATCTGGAATCTCCGTCTAAGGATTTTTGATTTTTTGATTTTATATGGGGCTTTTGGCCACGAGAAATCGATTGGAAATGGTCACCAGTCTGGGAAAATTCGTTTTCTACGTCTTTTTATTAAATTAAAAAAGTGAAATTTGTCCATTTTAAACAATACAAAGCACAGCTGATGCAAATGTTTTCAATGTCATTACAATAATCATCTGTTTTCTTTTAAACGAAGCACAGCTGATGCAAATGTTTTCAATGCCATTACAATAATCATCTGTTTTCTTTTAAACTGTATTTTATTAGAGGTAAGCCTAATGTTGGATCTATTTATAGTCACCATGGCAACGAATACTTCTGCTAAATAAATATACCCTTTATTTAGTTGTTTAATGTTATAGGCCTAACCTCAAAACTCAATAATCCAATATTTATTATTGAAATCATAGCCCTGCTTATAATCGAGCTTTAGCTCGGTCTCCTGGTACTCTGAAATAAAAGAATAAATAAATGCAACTTTGTATTTTTCTTTAGAATTAAAATTTCTTTTTAACATTTTCAACATTTTTCTTTAATGTTAACATATTTAAAATATAGCAGTGAACTAATAGGAGTAATTACATGTAATAGTACTACTGTAGTTAAAGTATTTTGGCAAGAAATTTAAAAACGGTGAACTGAAAACATAGGTGTCTGAATTAACTTCTTTTTCATCTTGGACTTGCGGGGGAGTAACCTAAGAAGAGATACGTTACTAACTTGTATTAAGTTATTCTGGTTATAGGTTATTGGAATGCTGTTATTTATCCTAATATGCCATAAACCGTCCATCTGTAGTCTTGCTTGTCTGCCTCTATGTAACGGGTAATGCATTTATTAATTGCTACACTCAAGCAATTATTTCTTAAATAAGAGTTTGTTTACTTTTAAGTCTAAAAGCATGGAATGGCACCTATTTAATATTAATTAAATCATGTAGTTTAGTTTGTAACATCATTGTACAGGGTGTTTCAAAAAGAACTTTACAACTTTGAAAATTTATATAAATTTTATTAAACAAGGTACAGAGCTGGTTTTGGTGTTGTTTTAAAGGAAAACAGTTCAAGTTTTGACTCGCGTAGCCCGCTAGTGCCTAATTGTGCCGCACAAGCGCTAGTGACAGTTACGTTAAAGATGGCTGCCTTCACTGGACCGGAGCGTGCTAGTTGTGTGTTTTGGTTTGAAGAATCGAAGTCTGCGACAACAGTTCAGCGTAATTTTCGTACCAAGTACGCTAAAGATCCTCCTAGTAGGCCTACAATTTATGAGTGGCATAGGTGTTTTGTAGAAACAGGGTGCTCAGTGAAACATAAAAAATCCTCAGGTCGTCCAAGCACATCTGACGAAGTCGTTGAGCAAGTGAGACAAAGTTTTGTAAATAGCCCTACGAAATCGACCCGGCGTGCATCTCGTGAGCTGCAAGTACCACATACGACGGTTTGGCGTGTGTTAAGAAAACGTTTGCACTTGAAACCATACCGATATTCGCTTTTACAAGCAATTAAAGACACTGATAAGATTGCCTGTAGGAACTTCTGTGTGGATATGTTAAATCGAGTGGATGATGATGAACATTTCTTGGACAACATAATCTTTTCTGACGAGTCCACTTTTCACTTAAGTGGCAAGGTAAACACACATAACTGTAGGATTTGGGGCAGTGAAAATCCACATGAAACATTACAACATGTTCGTGATAGCCCTAAAGTGAACGTTTTTTGTGCGTTGAGCAAGAGGAAAGTGTACGGCCCCTTTTTTTCCAAGAGAGAACCATCAATGGGATAGTGTACCTTGATATGTTGCAACAATTTTTAATACCACAGATCAATGAGGATGACCGAGAACGAAATGTTTTCTTCATGCAAGATGGCGCACCACCACACTATCTGACTGACGTCCGGGATTTTCTAAATGACCGCTTCCCAGGTCAATGGATTGGCCGTGAGGCGCCAATTGCATGGGCCCCCCCGTTCCCCAGACCTGACACCGCTAGATTTTTTTTTCTGGGGTTTCATAAAAGATATTTTGTACGTACCTCCTTTGCCGGCCACTCTACCTGAACTTAGAGCAAGAATTTACGCTGCTGCTGAGCAAGTTACACCTGAAATGCTAGTGCGAGTCTGGGAAGAAATCGACTACCGATGGGATGTCTGCAGAATAACCAACGGAAGCCACATAGAACATCTTTAGTTTAAGGTAAAAAAACTTGAAGTTTTTTCCTTTAAAATAACACCAAAACCAGCTCTGTACCTTGTTTAATAAAATTTATATGAATTTTCAAAGTTGTAAAGTCCTTTTTGAAACACCCTGTATTTATAAGTTTGTAATACTATTCTTTTGTATTTTTTTTAAGCGAAAATAATTAAATTTTGAATTTATTTCAAAAGATTTGGGTGGGCCCGCTAGAGCCGCCCGCATGTTTAAAAGCAAAGTAAAACTATTTTTACTAGCAAAGTAATCTTGTAATTTTCTCCCTTAGAAAGTTTCATGTTATTATTGTTTAAATTGTAAAGTGCAGTAATTATTGCAGTTACAGTTTTTACTTACTAGTAGAGAGTGTATCCAAGGCCTAAATCAAACTCTCCTATTCCTCCACACACCCTGTCAGTTACACTCCTGTTCAGTTACACTGTCACAGATGCAACTGATATAACTGACAAATCAACGCTTCAATCTCTGAACTAATACTTATTCTTTATCTTAGCCAGAATAACCCTTTGGAAGTCGATGTGGTGTTTGTTTACATTTGAGAAAACATTGTGTTTAGATTGCTAATCAAATCAGTATCCAAAACTACTTTCATGTTTGAACTTTTACACTCCTAACACCACTTTTCCCCCACTGTGCATCGGACCGTCAGCATGCAAATTTTTAGAATTTTACAGTTGTAATGTAGAGAAGAATTAAATAAATAAACAACTTGAAAGTAATAGTTAGTTTTATTAATACC
>JAGFPH010000001.1:876628-909995 GCA_018207615.1 Philaenus spumarius
AGGTATATAAATTGTAAATTCGTAAACTATATGGTTATATAAATAAATATGTTCTGCTCCAATAATAAGGGTTAACTGGAGGAGTTTAAATAAATAATCTACCTACCTTTGTTTCCAGTTGTATTTTTTTGTTTCTCTGGTTTCGGAGGAGTAGCTACTTGAGTGATTCTTTGAGTAGGATTCACACCTTGGGAATCACACCTTGTAATATTTTGAGTATTTTTATCTGGAAGAAAACATAATTCATCTTTGACTTAGCTTATTTTAAATTTAAATAAAATCTAATAAAACTCAACTTATTAAGTACAATTTATATACATAAATAATAACAACTTTATCATGCCAATTAATTATATTATTACAATTTGAATTTGTTAATTGAATAACATATTTTATAGAAAAGGAGTCTGAAAATAATACTATTAGAACTTTTTCTTGATATGAAAATATTTGAAACACGCAGAAAAGCAAAATGAAACTTTGCACTTAAGGCATTCAAAGGTCAAGTGTTTAAAAGATTGTCCTTCCAAGTTTTAGTGTTGTAGCTCATGTATCAGAGCTATTGTTCTGGTCTGTGTTTAAGGAGTGGAGAGTGGGCGTGCGAAGTGGGACTGGTGGCTAGTCATCTAATCTTTATATGGGAAACCATAACATAGTGAAGCAATAGACACTTGCTAAGATGATTTAGCCAAAGATCGATCAGCTGATAATATAGTCAAAATTATTGTTGAAATTTTACGCAGGAAGCAGTATATACCTGCTAACTTAATGCTGCCAGCTGATTCTTTATGAACATATACTACTTATACACATAATGTTTGTATTATTTTGATTATGGCGTTTCAGCATATAATATATTCTGGAGCAGGTGGATTCATTCTTGTAAGTTAATTTTTAGCAAAGGAGCTTTTGCCTTGTACTTTTAATATTCCATATATTTTATTTTTACTTTGCTCTTGTGATCTATGGCGTCCTGTAGATTGATGACCGCAGATTTGACTTCACAGAGTCAAAGATTATTAAGATTATTAACTTGATGAATGAATTTTAATTTGCTGAATAATTTTAACATGTAAACATGAAATAAACTTTGTAATGTTGAAGAGGTTATATTTAAATGTTTAAAGAGTTTTCAGAAGAGGCCCCGCTTTGCTCGTTTTCAATTTATCTTCTTATTGGTTAAATGTTTAATGCTCATCTTTGATTGGATTTAGATTTTTCAGTATTGTGTCTATTCCGGTGATTTTGTCACGTAAGGTGATTTTGTTCCCATACAATTCAGTTTGGCTTCCCATATCTTATGAATTGTAACATAAAATTTAGAGGAATTTGTTTCTTTTACATCTGTTGTAATATGATTAAACAGTAGCTGACTCCAAAGCAAAGATTTTCTAATATAAATGACTTGGTTTGAATGTTTTAATTTGTTTTATTATAAAAATTATTATTAATCTCTAGAATATTGGTATTTATAAGAAAGCATCATATTATAAGAAAGTCCTTTCTGTTTAAGCATATTTTTAAATAATAAAAGGTTACATAAGATCTCACAAACTTGTTGCTGTTAATAAACAACAGTAAAGTGGCTAAAGTAAGTTTTTACTTAGAACAAAATGTCATTGATTTAATTAAATTATAGTTCACATTTAATATTTTAAGACAATTATAGATTTAAAACAGTACTATTTTGAACTCTCCAATAGTAATTTTACTTGCTAAGGAACTCAACTAAGGTTTTTTTACAGCTTTCATTCCGACTGGGCAATATTTTTACAAGTTATTCTATTTAAAACTAAAAATCTCAAATTGCTCTTTAAAGCTATATAGAACTACTGGTAGGGATATGCCTAGGATTTTAATTAAATTAGTACAGTACAAAAAAACATTTAGGCTACTTAGCAACAAACAAAATACTCATTCTGTTTTTCTTTATTACTAAAATCATCTTAGGATTATGATTCAAATAAAAAAAATACTGTAAAACAAAATTAATAAAAATTATACGATCCTAGACAAATTAAACTCTTAATTTTGTTGAAAATTTAATGAAAAAATCTTTTTAATATAAATATCTATTTAAAAAAATCAGTGGTCTTTGTTATCTAGGTTCAATTATTTGCTTGAAAACTATGTTACACCATTTCTTTCTGTTGTTTGATGCCAATTGTTAGCCATGCTATTTTTTGCAAAGAATCATCCAACCTCGCAAAAAATAAAAAAAAATAAAGTAAAACTCAATCAATCAACCATTACTAAACACACCTGTGTTTTCAAGCTTCGAGTGTTAGCCTTTGCTTTCAAAATTGGACTATTAATCAGCATGCCTTGGCATCGTTCTTAAAAAAACCTCAACCATAATGCATCATCAACCATTTTTTATATGGTTTTTTTTAAGGTGCAGCGTGATAAAACAATTGTTTCGGATTCAATTTGAGTATAGTAGACTTGAACTGCTTTTTTTATTTCTGCACAGTCTTTTACCGTAGTCATGCCTACTCAGTTTAACCAATTCACCTTTCTCAAGTCTTTCAATTGCTTTTAACTTTTGTTCTATGGTCATTACATTTTGCTTTACTGCTCTACTTTTATTAACAAATGTCTACTCACTCACATAAAAATAATTCCTTGTAAAACATGTACCTACAAAATATCCAAATGATCAATCGAACAAGAGACATACAATAACTGCACATTGAGATGGGTCAAATAAACAAAGAGCTATTTGACTCGTCATTACTGGGAACATTGTGATGTGGGAAAGCTTATAGACTTGATGTTCGTGAACTTTGTGGGATTGGGATGTGAGTCATTTCTTAGAATGAAGGCGGAACCCAACGGGCAGTTAAAGTGAGTGCGGTTAAGAGGGAGTTCACTGTATTGTTTTTTAATTTTAAAATCTAATGTTATGAAATGAAGAGTTGGAATCCATAGACAACTAAGAACACACATATTCATTAATTAACCACTGTTAAAGTAACTACAGACAATTTTTTTGATAACCCCTTTTTGCTTTAAAATAATAAAATTCATTCCCTGAAAATATTTTTGACCAGCGAGAATGGATGTAGTTTCCGGCCAAACCTGATATCATGTAAAAAACAAATATAATATGTAATTTATAATTTATGTAAAGTTCAACTATTTGTTTTAGCAATAATTACCTTTGGGTGTTTCAGCAAGGTTGGGTTGTTTAATTATAACAGTATCAGAGGGTTTCTCAACTTTTATCTCCCTAAAAACAATATAAAATTGATACTTAAAATATGTTTAACAACTATGATATTAAACTAGTAGCTAATATAATAATACATTTTATAACACTTTTATTAATCATAATTTTATTCCAAGTGGGCCATAACCCACTTAATGCTACAAGTTATGTAAGATTAGTTAATCAGCTGTGACAAATTTTCGACAGCTCTAACCTTTTAGCTGAAATTATATAGTTTACATAAATGAAGTTGATTATGATAGGCCACTTGCCAGAGAGTGCTAGAGCTGTTTCTGTTGAGAGATTTAAAAGTGTTTCGGAGAGATGGCTAAAAGTAGTTGTTTTATAATGTTGAATAATGTGGGTTGGATGATCAGTATCGAATTTTAATTATATGTGCTGTACTATATATTGTTTTTTACTTTTTTACTGTTACTATATATTATTTTTTTTACTATTTTATGTTACTGTGCTTTAATTGCATGCTTAAGACCATGCCAATTGCAACTTTGTTGTTAAAAGACAATAAATATTTGTATTGTATTGTAAGTGGAATCATTTGTCAAGAAGCCGAGGATAATATTTATATACACTTTGTCTTTTCAGGCTTCTACTTGGAGAAAGGAGCAATCATCATATCGTGCACCAATCCAAGCTCTGAATGTGTTCTTCAGAGCACTGATTAAGCTTTCAGTAGTATCTCCAGAAAGGATTGAAGATTTGCTTGACAAGCGAAATCCAAGCTTCAGGATTAAAGATTTGAAAACCTTAACGACAAAGAAGGTCGTAAATTTGTCTTTCTGGTTGATAGTCTTTAACCAAGGACCTCATATAGTCCTTTGGTTAAAGAAATTGGTGATCAGATCCAAAACTACATACCGAGCAATAAGCTGGTAAAAAAAATTCTCCCAAAATGCAAAACAGAACTAACTGGCCAGTCTACAAAGACTAGCACGCTTATGCATAACTAGAGCTTACAGAAGACTGACACAGAAGGGAATATCAAACAAAGAACCGCTAAAGGAACCCCAGACTTAGGCAAGACCTAGGCTACGGCATATTCGGGGTATAACCAGGGACAAACATCAGTGCCAACGTTGGGAGGCACTGCAGTCTTCCAAGAAGAAAGATTAGCAATTACTGCCAGTAAGCACTTATTATTGTCAAAAAGTAACAGAAAAAGAGAAATCTTAATTCTCTCTGTCAGTCAAGCAGCACTTAAAGCACTGTACTCAGTACAAATATCACTCAAACTGGTGAAGGAATATCTTCTATCACTATCTAAAGAACATGGTGGAATTTAGATGGCTGCCAGGACACAGTGGCACACAAGTTAATGAGATAGCAGACACCTCCTTGCCAAGAAGGAAACTTCTACACCCTTCATGGGACCGGAACTCATGTGCTGCATTAGCAGCACCATGGCAATGAGTACAATGAACTGGGCTGGGGAAGAACAACACCAGAAAATGTGTAAAATACTCGAGCACTCACAAAGTAAACGAGTAATCAATGTGGACCAAGCACTAAGTTCCTAACTGGCCTAAACCGACATCAGCTTAAAAGAGCTATAGTACTCCTAACTGAACATTTCAGGAAACATTTAGTAACAGTAATTATCTTGGACAGTAACCAAAACTGTTAGCTTTGTGAATAGGCCCAAGAGTCTGCAGGAAAAGTTATTTTGATTGTGATATTCTGGAGCATAGATGTAGAGGGCTCTTTGGAATCCAGCAACCAGAGGATGAAGAAGACACTAACTTGGTCTCTTGAAATCTTAAACTTCACAAGGAATACAGGTTTCTTACCAGATAAAGACAGTAACAACAAAGGGGACACAATAAACCTAAGGAGTGTCCTCTAGTGCAGTATTACAAGTTTTAGTGCCAAATGTATATGCTATCTTAAGCTGAAAAAACATAATTTGGAGAAATTGTACTTTGTGGTCTCTGGTTGCCTCAGGTTTCCATAATGGCAAGAGTACAGAAAGTTTTGCTGAAATGATATTAATAACCATGACGGGAATCAATTATACATTGTTAGGAGAACATTGGAAGGGAATAGGATTGAATAAGTTGTAATGTTTCTTTAAAAAAAATTATATTTTCTTTTCTTCCGTAGTAATTTATAAAAATCAATTCTGGAATTATTGATTAGAACCTGTATGTTTACAATAAATTGAAAAGTTGTAAATAATAGCAAACAATATCAACACAGTTAATTACAGTAAACTCGTGATTATCTGACTTAATGTGGCGGTCTGCCAGTCTAAATACGACAAAAAGCCGAATACAAAATAGTTCAATTGTTCTTATGTAAGTGTCAACTTGTGTATAAGTACTTGTAAAATACTGCAGTGTTTCACGTTTAATAAAGAAAACAGTACTCAATTTCAGGAAATAAATACTGCAGTGAATAAAAATTATGTAGTGTATTTTTACAACTTGCATTTCCGTAAGACTAATTTAAAAATATCAAAACAATAAATACATAATGCAGCTTACGTCTACAAGTTGGATCAAGTGTATCACCCCTTCCCCCCCCCCCCCCCCCCCCCCCCCCTAGTACACTCACATTTACATTCACAGCTCACTCAAAGTTGGGTAGCAGTATGTTTTCAGCAAAGAAACTGCTTTGCATGTTCATCACCACAGTAATTGGTTTAAAGTTGCCTTTAACTTTAGTGTATGTAAATAATTGTACTGTTACAGAAGGGTGTTATTATAGGCACTTCACCAACAAACTAAACGGGAAGTTCAAAATGTATACTATTTTATTTTTAAATTTTTTAATCGAAAGTTGGCTTAATAAGACGGAAATAGGGTAAAAAATATTAGAGAACAGATGAACCACTAAACCACACACTTTTAATTACAAAATACTTAACAAATAACTCAATTTCATTTGAGTTAATGTTTGCAAAGTTTGTGTACTAAATTTCATTTCATTTCATTTTTATTAAAGCCAAAAGACATTTTTTTGCATAGGCTACGTCCAATATAAATTAACTTTTTTAAATATTACAATAATTGACAAAAATATATATTCATAATTCAAATAGAATAATTAGTATAAATACTACAACATATAACAATTTTATACCAAACAAATTTTATACACCCGAACAATTAAAAACATATAAGTTAACAAATAATTTAAAACACAATTACACAAAGACAAGAAATCGTAACTATTAAAGCGGGGAACAAGCAATAAAATTTAAAATTAAACTAAAAATATAATATTCATAATTTAAATAGAATAGTTGATTTAAATACTACAACATATAACAATTTTATACCAATCTCGTTTTGAACAATTAAAAACATATAACAAATAATTTAAAACAATCATATAAACTACAACTAACATTTAATTTAAAATTATTGGAGAACACATCCAATGATTTCAATGCCGGCTACATTCTGTTGCTGAACTCCTCCACAGAGTAGAAAGATCTAGACAAAAGTAGCTGTCTAAGGCTGTTTTTAAAGGGTAAAAAATGCTGCAAATCTTTAATGCTCTGTGGGAGCTTATTTATCAGTCTAGCACCAGCTTGTGCAGGAAGTTTGCTGTATAGATTTAGTCTGTGCTGTCTAGCACGATAATTATTAGCTTGCCTGGTACTATAACTGTGTATATCTTTATTTTGGATATGATCACATTTAAATTTAAAGTAGAGTATCACCTCAAATATATATATACTCGGAAGTGTAAGAACTCCAAGATCTTTAAAAGCAACCCTACATGACTCAGCTTTTTTAAGACCTGCCATAAGCCGTATAGCTTTTTTCTGCAAGACAAAAACCCTTTGCATATTCCGAACTGACGAATCTCCCCAGAGAAGAATTCCACAGTTCAGATATGGATATACAAGACCATAGTAAGCCGTTAATAAAATAGTAGGATTGCAGTATAATTTCAAATTTCTAAGTATAAATATTCCTTTACTAATTTTTGCGCAAATATGTGCAATGTGATCAACCCAAGTCAACTTATTATCAATACAAAAGCCCAAAAACTTTGCACCATTAACCTCTTAAAGTACACTATCATCCAACATAACACTTGGTGTCTGATCTGGACTATGTTTCAAATTAAAAAACATGTACTTTGTCTTATTAGAATTTATTGTCAAATTATTTTTGGCAAAGTATTGGCTGGCCGCATTGACTTGTAGAAAAGCCTTAAGCTCTAAATTTTGAATTGACTCTGCTTGGAAACTCAAAGTTGTATCATCAGCAAATTGAACTATGCTGTCTGCATGCACTGCTGATGATAAGTCATTGATATAGATTAAAAAGAGCACTGGTCCGAGAACTGATCCTTGGGGGACCCCATATCTCAGCTGTGTTAGTTTTGACAGCCTCCCTGCAACATTTACTCGTTGTGTTCTATTATAAAGAAATGATTTTAGCCACATAATCGGTACTCCTCTAATACCAATTGCTTCACACTTGTCCAATAATAATTTATGATCCACACAATCAAAGGCTTTGGAGAGGTCCAGAAAAATACTCATATTAGCAGTAGCAGAAATACTGTGCTACACCAGCAGTTCTCAACCTTTTTACAGTTGCGTACCCCTTACCAACTTCTTTTCATGAATTGTATCCCCGGACTATAATTCGTATCTAGTGCAAGTCTGATAATCCGAACCCCGCTAATCTGAAAATCCGCCTATTCCGAACAGAGTTCAGAAGAAATGCCTATTTTTAAACTTAAAAAACAGGAGAAATTAAAAAGACATTCGTGATAATGTAGTAGCACTTTCACCATTGTCCAATCGTTTTAACACTTCATGTTTTTCTTTTGATGCCATGTTCAATGTTTAACAGTTGACGTCAAGGACTACGAACAAATAAAAAAGGCACAGTGACTCGGTAAAGTAACTCAACACTCACGGAACAAAGATTTACAGTAAATTTGCAATAAGCGCACACACAGTTTATCAAACTCCTCTAAAAATAAGTTGATATTATTTATGAAATCCGCCTATTCCGAATTCCCGCTAATCCGAACAGTGTTCGGTCCCAATTAGTTCAGATTAGCGGGACTCTACTGTAATAAGGAATCAGTACAGTAATAGGGATAGCAATAAATACAGTTGAACAATATAATACTACATATAAAATGTAACAGAAAGTACTTTAAGAGTCAACTGTTGTGACACCCATCTTGGATTTTTATCCCTTAAGAGCAAAGTTAAATTGAAAACCATTTATTTCGTTTATTTTGTTATCATAAAATTGTTTGCGAGGTCTCATTTTAACCACAACCACAATACGCATCTGTTTTGCGTTTCACATTTTTGTTTAGATCCAGTTCATTTGTTGGGCCTGTGTAATTGACATTTTTTAGTACCAAGTTCAATTTTTCCTTACACAATACAAAAGTCATAATTCAAAGTAAATCTTAAGCTGGATCCGAAATTCAATCAAGAATGTTTTGTTTTTTTCACGCAATTACAAAAGATAGATTTATAAAATGGTTTTAAATGAGGCAATGTCTAAGCGCTCAGCTGCCAGAAACTCCACTGTTTGGACACAGCTTTAGAGTGAAGCACTGGGGTCGCCGGTTGCTTTCACTTTTACTAGAGAAAAGCCTTAATAGAAAAAATTGAAAATTGAGTTCTGCCATTAGTTTTATTATAATTAAAAAGAAAAAATACTTTAAATTGTAAACATTTCCATCTCTTCTTTTACTTGCAATTTATATTAGTGGGAGCCATGTCCTTGGTTTGTTACACACAATTTTGTGAAGTTAGGTTCAAAAGAAGCCAATTGTAGTCTTATATCTGGGACAGCATTCAACTTTTTGTATTTATTTTCTATAAATGTGTAGGACGAAAAGCTCTTTCTACCAGTTCTGAGGATGAAAAAAGGCAATAAAACTTTATTTGCTGGTCAGATAGACATTCATATTCATTATTATTTATTTTATATTAATTTTAGTATATTTATTTATTACATACTAGTTTATAAGTGACTTATAACAGCTTACAATATATGTTTGACATATTCTGTACTAAATTTGTATTTATAATTTATTGTGTTCGTTGGACAATATTAATATTTTTTAAACTTTTTAATACTGTAACCCTATACAATGTACATGTCCACCATTACACATTTTCTTTCAGCGAACCCCCTAGCGACCCATTACGAACCCCAGGTTGAGAATAGCTGTGCTAGACAAAGCTAACTGTAATAACTTTTCAGCTACGAACAACCAATAAGTTAAAATATAGGATTAAAATTAAATTTTTTCAACAATAATTATTTAAGTTAGTATTAAAAAATGAAAAAGCAATGTTATCTATGAATGGTGCAATCTGCCCTACACCTCTTCTTCTACTTCAATTTTTCTTCACTATTTAGGACTTGATTACCAAACGTGATGGAGATTTTGAGTTTAAAATCTATCTGGGAAATTTCTCTGCAAATTGGAGAAAACTGCACCACAATCGGTTCACATATGAAAGTTTATTGTTATCAGACAGATTTTCTACTTTTTAAAATATGCAGATAAATTGTTTGATAAACAAAATTTCTACCATGCTTCAACTTACCCACAACTTAATTAAAATAATAATATAGGACTAGCTAGTACTTTACCTTATTTCTGGAACATTGGTAAGTTGTTCTAGCTTCATTAAACACTCTTGATTCTGAAAAAGGCTTCCTAGAAATTTTCCATTGTTACAACTTATTTCACTGTAAAATAAAACATATTTTTACTACCTAATTTATACTCAGACTTTTAATACAATAGAACCTAAATATAGTTAAGAGATTACATTGTACAGGTAAAAAGAACTGCAATTCAAGTTTTTTGTCATAGAAAATATGTTTTTGTAACATTTGCATAGGTTTCCGAAAAATGTCTATGAAAAGAAGGTGGGCCATTTCCCTTACGATTTCCAAAATCTTCTCATTCAGTTTGCGAATGGTTGCCGGTGATTGTTGAGCAAAAACTGCTTCTTTTATAATACAACATATGTAAACATCAGATGGTGTTATATAAGGGGAAATAAAAAGTCAGCTCCACAGCATACAATCAATCGAAGTGATTAACTTGCTGTAAAGCTAGTAGCCCCATCCTGCTGAAGCCACTTGTATTGAAGGCAAGTTTCAAGCTTAGCAGAAACATTGTAAGCTCCTAACAAAAGACATGATAACTTGTTCACCATAATGTACTTGATTTATTTATCGTACAGCTAATTCTGTATGAGCAGAAATAAAGTTCCACAGTAAAACTTTTCTCTGATGTTAATACCAGTTTAACCCTTTGGCTCCCGACATCCGATTTTTCGGACGTTGTTAGTATGCCCGTTGAATCCCAACATTCGGACGTTCAGAAAAAAATCATATAATATGGAAATTATTAGTGGATCTATGTTTACTATATATATCAATGGAATCGGAAAGAACTGTTCTATTTACCTCTATGATCTTAACTTACGTTATAAATTACCTCTATGTTCACTACAACGAAGATAATTATGATAGACGTGGCAGTGCTTTTGTCATCTGTCATATGTAAATAACTTTATTTGTGTGTTGTCTTTGATTATGTAGCATATGTTGTGGTACGTGATTGTTTTCAGCATTTTTATTTATTTTGATTGTGAATTGTGATTATGAAGCAAGTAACTTCACTTGTTAGTGACATGTATATTCTTTGGACTATATACGTACAACTAACTGCAGAACTTGTTACGTAGTAGCCTAATTTACAAAACCTCTGACATTTTTCAATATAATGTAATAAAATTTGAGATTTTTGTTCATTTTTAAGTGCAAAATTAAGTGGAAAATTATGTTTGAAAATTATGTTATGTGGACAAAATTGTTGAAGATATTTTTTTGTTGTGTCATTTAAAATTTAACAAATTTTAAAATTCTTTTTTTTTTTGCTAAGTAACAATATTTAAAAATTTCATATCTAACATGAATTTACATTTATTTTAAAAATGTACTTCCTTATAGAATATTTCATTCCAAACAAAATAAAAAATCATCAAAATTGATCAGTAATTAAATTTAATATATATTTTTTTGCAAAACACTGAAAATTTGCTGAATTGAGCCTGGGACTTTATGCAGATACATAACAGATAATGGTTGGGATTTTTGGAACATAAGAAAATTTTATGTCGGGAGCCAAAGGGTTAACCTCTTCTTTGCTTGATGACAAAAAAGTCAAAATGATCAGCTGGCATAGATAGATGTCTTATAATCATAAATTTTAGTGTCGTTTGTTTTGGGCTGTAAAGTATATATTAAAAATCATATTTAAATGAAAATAAATTTGTACAGTATTTTAAAGCAGTTTATTTTTAAAGACTTAATTAATAAACATAAAATTGAAGTTAATGAGAATCTCTACTGAGTATAACATCTTGATTTTTTATTTTAACTATACGAGTATATCAATACTTACTGTTAGTGAATAACTACACACCTTATCCACTTTTTAGTTGATTCGTTCTTTTCATGTACATTTGTTTTAAACTTTCTGGATTCCTGATCTATTTTTTCTTGCAATTTCTTATAAGGTAAATCCAGTATTGGTTCATTTTCAAAGCTTAAAACAAAAACAAAATAAAGCATAGAATTAACTGTTGAATTAAATGGGCACGTATTTGCCAAATAGAGTATATCTTGCACTATTATAACAAACTGTAAACTGTGTACTGAAATAGGAACTCAACACTTATTAGTTCTCTGTGAAGAAATAGCAAGTTGTCATATTTTCAATAGTCATAGCACATACTAATCACATTTAATGATTCCTTAACTAAGAAATTTAGATTTTGAACGTACCTGAGGGACAAACAGATATATAAGTAAGGATGAACTTACACGAAGAGGCGCTTACAGAAGAGTGGGCGTAACTAAGATCATCTTTACTCAAGGCTAATATTCAAAGCACCCCTCAACAAAAAGCTATAGTTTTAGAAACAATTGTTGATGATAAATATGACTTAGCCTTGATTGTTTCATAAAAATGTTGATACATTATTTACATCACCTCTAGGATAACTAATATCTAATGAGAGGATTGAATCAAATTTACGACTTCATTTGGGCGCAGTCGAATTTATGAATATGTTAATAAAATACATAAAAGTGTTATTTTTAGGCATAACTGAATATATCTTTTGTTTACTTGGTTCAGTAAACTTTAGATTCAGACTTGGTTTAGGC
This sequence comes from Philaenus spumarius, assembly GCA_018207615.1. Lineage (NCBI taxonomy): Eukaryota > Metazoa > Arthropoda > Insecta > Hemiptera > Aphrophoridae > Philaenus > Philaenus spumarius. The sequence goes on from JAGFPH010000001.1 coordinate 889,052, forward strand.
AATGAAAAGCTGAAAAGTTTTTTATCTATAAGAAACAAAATCATTCGGAAAATAATTTTTTTTTTAAAGAAAAGTAACTTGATGATTTCAGAATAATAAAATGTATTTACCATATTACAGATCCCGATTTTAGATTGAATAATTATAATTTGAGCTGTTTGTTGATAGTCTGGTTGTTTATCTATGTGGGTTTCCTGATTATTGGATTTATCTCCTTAGGAAGACTTATTTATTTCTTCCACAACCCCTTTATCTTCATAAAACTAATAAAAACAAAATATAAAAGTAAACTATCACAACATGGTTGATTTAATCAGTACAAAATACAGTATACAGAAAGTTTACCTGTTAAAAAATGAAGAATTAGAAGGTAAATCCACCCGTATTGCCTCTTTTTTTGCTAAATCATGTTTTCGCTTTAACCAACCAACTATAACAAACATTTAATGTAACATAATTATTCTTATATAATGTTATTTAGTACATTTGACATATTTTTAATTTAAAAAATTTAGAATTCTCATTTTCTTACAGAAAGAACAAGATTATTAATACATAAAATGAACACAACAAATGAAATACCATTATTGTTATTCCAGGGTTTTAAAAGAATATTTTTTCATTATATATTAAGTTGAATTAATTACTTAATATAACAATTTTTGAGTTTTCAAATGATCTGATAACTACTTAAGCACTGGCAAGCAATTATTTCCTCATAATAAAGATTGATAAAAAAAATGTATGTACGTGTAATACTAAAAAAATACTTTTCAGCGACACTACTAAGTTTATGTTTACTATTATTACTTTCTCCCCCTATACCATAGTATATGGAGAAAGTATTGTATTCGTCAAAATTTTCGAGTTTGAGTTTTTGGTGGATATATCCGTTTTTGGTCCCCCTGAACCTAAAAAAGTGGTTTTCGGAGTGATGTCTGTGTGTGTGTCTGTATGTGTGTCTGTGTGTCTGTGTGTCTGTGTGGATGTTATCAGACCTAGAGCCTAAACCAGTCGTCCGATTTTGATGAAATTTGGTATGGAGGTACTAATCCACGGTATCTCCAGGCGTTTTTTTCATTTTTGTGAATTTTTTATTTTTAAGGGTAAATTTCCCATAAAAACCCATAAAATATCGGAAAAATTAACTTTTCTCAAAAACGGCTCTAACGATTTTGATTAAAATTTTACAGTTTATTAGGGACCTAAAGTACTATAAACTGTAAAATTTTAATCAAAATCGTTCGAGCCGTTTTTGAGAAAAGTTGATTTTTCCATTATTTTATGGATTTTTATGGGAAAATGACTGTTAAAAATAAAAAAATCACAATAAATTGGTAATAGTATTTTTTTATTAAGTTTCTATAATGAGGGAGAAAGTATGTGTCAGTTTCCTGATACCGTTTATTACTTTTGCAATTCTAAATAACCACTTCCTGTGCTACTTCTTGGGAAGGTATAAAGTTTCAACTGGGAGAAAGTATGTGGCAGTTATCTGGTACCGTTTATTTTTTATTTTGGCCCATATAACAACCCCTGAATATTAAGAAACACTCTGTATATTGAATCAATTAAAAGCAAATTATTATTTTTAATTTGTAATAAATGAGATGTGAACCCAGGACCTTTACCTTTCCATGGTAACACTCTACCAACTGAACTATCCTAATCACTCCAGATAATCCATATCTCCAGCTATATCTGGAGTGATAAGGATAGTTCAGTTGGTAGAGTGTTACCACGGAAAGGTAAAGGTCCTGTGTTCAAATCCCGGTCTTGGTCCATGTTTTTTCACTTTTAATTTAATAAAAGCAAATATATTAGAAATGATTATATAAACATATTTAATTGATGCTACTGAGTTGCATATGTAATACTAAAGGAAAAAAATAGTGTATAACAAATTAGCTAATAAAAAATGTCTTTTAAAGTAAATTATAAATTGCTCTTCATAAATCTCACTTCTTAAATCTGGATAACACGATTGACTTGTGCAATGTTGTATTGATAATAATTGAAACACAAAAAATAGTTTAATTAAAACAAAACATTTTTATTAAAATAATTAATATAACTAAAACAAGCAATGATCAGTTTAAATTTGTCAAAAGTACATAAGTCGACTTAAATTATTTAAAGAGTCCAATGTTCTTTAATTCTTAATAAATAAATTACAATAATTCCAAATTAATTTGAATAAAACAGTTTTCAATAGGTTGAATTGTTATTGAAATTGATTAACATTTAAATAGTTTAGATGTTTTATTAATATCTCGGGGAGGGGAACTCGAGCTGGCTTTGATAAGTCTTTTTATCAACACATTCAATTAAAGTACATGTCATTATAAGAATTTAAAAATTAATTGTAAGTAAAACTGGTTACTATAGTTCACTGAAGTTAAAGAATATTATTTTGACATATCAATATAAAGATTAGTTCAAATTATTTAATTTCTCACAATGTATTTCGGTAGCGTTCTTTCTAAAATATTTCAAGACAAATTATATAAAAGTACTTAAAATTTTGTAAAATAAATTGTATATATAATTTTGATAGTAGTAGTTTTTATTTTTAGTACTTATGGTTCACTTTAGGTAAGTGTTTAGATATATACGGGCAGTTGTTTAAAATTTGTAGTCAGCACACAATAAACACAACTGTACTTTACAAGCATGAACCACCAAATAAAAGCTATGGTCTTTGCCGGATATAATGGTGTCTTCTCATCGCTGACTGGCTACTGCAGTCAGCTTAGTTCGCCTTGTCGCTGGTAGAGTTTGTCGACGGCTTCATTCACTATCTAATTCATAAATGTTTATTTATAAATAGTTTTTATGGTAAATTTTCACTTTCTGGAATTTCTAATTGCAGCCATTTAATTTTGTTTGTTTAATATTTTCCTTACCCAATGTCAATTTATTATCTTAGCGCGGGTAAGGCTATTTTTGATGGGTATTCTCAAATTTTATCCGCAGTAACTTTGTGAATGCAAGTACACATTATGAAATGTATATATACAGTAAGACCTCGATAATCCGGCAGACCCGATAGTTTGGCATCCATCATCTTAAAAATTTGCACTCATTAAAAATAGCAGTTTTTGTAATTATTGAGTGATTTAAGCCCGGTCTACACTGTCTGTTGGCTCCGCATTCGTTAAAAACAGTGTGTAAAAATCTACTGCTCAATAAACTTGTCCAAAACAAACATTTCAATAAAAATTTCTCCTAAAAATCGAACCGATTCAAAACAATGTGCTGTCGTCGTCCTTTAAAAACGTTAAAGGGACCGTTTAACACTTTCGTTAATGACAGTATTTTGTTGAATGTGTTCCACTTGTAACGGAAGGTTACAAAAAATAAAAATAAAAATAAGTTTTACTATGTTAAAAAAAAAATGGGGTTCGGTGAAAAATTCAAAAATTAAAAAAAAATATGTTTTAAATCAAAAATAAAAACGCTATATGTGGATTATCTAATAACTACTGATATCTCTTCAACACCTCCTTTACCTATTTACCTTAAAAAACAAAAATCGTCGCTCATGTACCACTTAAAATTGCTTATGCACCTCCTAGGCCTATTGCCTCACTACAATAATAATCATCGCCCACCTTAACTCTTCATAACATCTTTCTTTCAACTTCAACGTAGAACAATATTAATATTTCACCTTACTTCAACTCATCTTATTATTATAACCTTAAAACTCACCTTACTTAAATTCACCTTAAAAATCACCTTCACTTGACTCCCATAATCTCAATAATAAAAAAAATAATCATGATAATTTGCGATAATCCACATATAACCCCACTTATGCTCTGTTTGCATATATTTATTTATAATTACTAATCACTGAAAGATACTTGTTAATTAACTCTATTTTCTTAGGGGTGGGAACCTGGCTAATTAAAGTAGTGGCTAAATGGACACACGTGGCTATATAAAGAAATTCAAGGCATTGCGGCAAGACAACAATTATTTACTCGAACATGATCAAAAATGGATATTTACAGCAATTAAGAAACATAAACATAGTGATACATATATACAAACAAGTCAAGAAATTATTTACAATTTTACAAAGTCTCCTGAACCATATCTTAAGTAATGACGCAATAGAGATTAAATGAAGTTAGCTTTTTTATAAATTGAAAAATTTTAATACCTGCAGACAAAAATTATGTCCAATGGCCATTTCTACTTACAGTTTCACTTGTTTTATTCGTCGCACTGTTTTTTACCTAGGATTTTTGTAGTAAATTCAATTCACTTCCGAGGCCTACCCCACGCTAGTTCCAACAAAGCACATCGAAAAAATATCCGTCGATAAACAACCAATTTTACATGATCAGTTTAATATTTTTATTCACGTCACCTCCAAAGTACATTTACTTTACATTTTGACTAACTTGTCACTACTTTTTTAAAGAAAATCACATTTTTCCTGCGATAACACACGCCGGCTTCATTCAACAAACATGAGCTATGTAGCCATTTTGATAGAAGACGCTTGCTTGCCTTCCCTTCCACCTTATTCCGTGAAGAAAAAGTACGTTCCTCTTACGTTCTGTATTCTGTGACATCTGTGCTCTTTCACATACATAGATTGATCCCTTCTCTCTCTTCCAACTGCTTTCATGATCACTGTACATATTATCATATTAAGTTTTCGATTTATTAAATTGTGCTCTGTACTGTTGTTATATTCTTTTTTTTTTTATTTATTTATCGAACTGTTTATAGTCTTAAATACCGCTTCATATTGTTCGCTTATAACTCACCACTCGTTGAAATAAAGTTTCTGTATAATTTTCACTTTTTACACACGCTCATATATTAATATGTTTTTTAAGTCTGCTTTTACATTACCTACTTTTACAGTCTGCTTTTATGTTTTATTATTTGTTTATAAAAAAAAATGATTCTACTGTAATTATTTTGCGTCATTAAGAAATGTAATTATATGAAAAAATTAAATGATTAGTGTTATTTATGTATTGCGTCATTTATTCATTTAGACCAAATCTCTATTCCTTTAGTCACTATAGGAAACAGCTGATTCATTTCTTATTTTATTATTTTCTCTGTGACATGGACGTGAGTGTTACACACTTAATGAAGATTATTTGAACAAATTGAAGTCTTTGGAAAAAGATACATTGAATTTCTTGTAAATAGTTGTTCGATTTAAAACCGCTTTCAGGGTATCTACTAGTACCCAGAAATAAAAATCAGTGACTTTTAGGGTAAAAATTTAAAAAATCGAGTTTCTATATACAAAGTCTTTATTCTGTAAAACTTAAAATCATTTATGACTTATGTCTACTTCTCTTAGTAATACACCAAACTAGTGATAAACGAATGCGTGATGTTTTAGTCGATTGTTCAAACATCTCGAGCATCAAACAATCGCGCATCACTACGCCCCAACTTGTCTGCTCAGCTGTTCACTACTACGCCCATACTCCCCCTTACCGAACGCTGTTCCTGTTTATGTTCATGTTTCAGCAAAAAAGACATTGAAACAACATAAAACACATAATTACTCCGCTTCATATATGCTCAAAATTATTTTAAAGGCTAGATATGTCTTATAAAAAACTAATCAGGTTATTATAGGAAAAATATTTCATCATCTTGAAGCCTCGCACGATAGTATACGGAACCTTTTTTTATATATTTGTTACAATCCAGCGCTCAGAGAGCTTATAATGTAAATATTTTACGTACAAAATGATTTTGTTTTAGGCTTTTAAAATGTATTAGTTAACGGCAACCTCTCTACGCAGTTAATGTTACGTAGTTTCAACGTGTAATTTACGTGTTCATATACAGTACATGTGCGTTTATTTATAGTTTATTCCCTGTCTATACCATTTTAAAGGAAGACCTCGATAATCTGGCACATTCGATAATCCGGCATCACCGGATCCCCGAGCATGCCGGATTATCGAGGTCTTACTGTACATTATTTGAATTATAAGGTTTATATATTTAAATTTTATATTTTAATTGATTATAATAACAGAATTCTACATATTTATATAAAACTAATATAATTTTTGTTATTAAATGGAACTATATTTTTTCTATTGAGTACAGCATGGTTTGTATGTTGACAATCTTTTGCGCCGACGTTCCGTACATTCCTTTATCTAGATATGTAAACATTTATAGCAGAAGATGTCTATTGATAAAATGATATTTCCACAAAAAATTCCTACTTATCATAGTTAAATTAGTTTTAAGGTGTTTTTGAAATATTTATATAAAGATGAATACCGTTTACAATATATTTTATAATAGCAACTATTTCTGTGATGGTTCATTGTAGTGGATACATCGTTTATTATATGGTATAAATTAGGTTGTAACGATAATAAGTTAATGCAGTCAAATTTCTAGCTTACCTGGACAAACATTTTTATTTAAGTGGTTAACATCAACGCAGTCCATAAAATCTCGATCTCTCAGTTCTCTAAAATCAATAAAATATAAACATAAATTAAAAATACAAATTAAAATTATTGACAATAAGGATTTTCAAGCACTTGTAAGAAGGTTTATAGATTGAAACATATACCTACATGTAGGCGGGAGAAATAATTTAAAGTTATAAATTAAAATAAATTTAGTATAAAATATTTTGGGTAAAATAAAAGAACACACACATAAAGTAAATGTGGAACATACAATCGTTAAAGACTTAAATTATATTTAGACAAGAATATCATGAAAGCAGTTGCCACGCGCAAACCTCCCACCCCTTTAATTTATTCAATAAATACAACCTTTTGTTGTTAACTTTAAAACTTTCCCTCATCAAATAACACCCAAGTGTTTTCAGGTCCCCCGTTAGAACAATTTGAGAGGTTTGGCGAGGGCAAGAAAAGGAAAACCTTTTGTTTCCTATTCTTAAGTTTTTTAAATTTAAATCAATTAGACCTTTTTTGTCTTCTGTGTAGTACACTAGCTCAATTCTAGACTCTTTTTCGGGATCGTTCCCTTTGGAGTTAAATTTGTAGTGATCCGTGAATAACTCACCTGCTGACTTAATTACACTAGAGCACTGAATGGTTTTAGGATTATTTTGATTGGATTCGTAAATTATATATTCAAAATTTTCTATTGAAAACACAAAACGATTTATTGATTAACATAAATCCATTAACTTTGAAACAACAAATTATTATTTTCAAAAACACAATGAAATTTATTAATATTTAACTTATAATTACGTATATTGAAAAGTAGCAAAGTGATGAATTAATTTATAAATTAAAATTTGTATCTAAATGATTATATTATTTACATACGACGATTTGCCATTGTGAGTAATGAAATTTACTAAACGAGTTTACTTTATTCAATTTCCCCAGAATCTACTTGAATTTATTTATTTAACTTAATTTAATTTATTTATTATTTTGCAAAAAAGGGATTTATTTAAAATTATAAGTAACAATGATTGTTTGCCACTTACAGAACACAAGAAGTTCGACGCGTATTTCTTTCTGTTGATTCCCAGCGATTTAAAGTTGTTCTCCTTGGTCCCCAGAATGGTTTCTTCGGATTAGAGTTGTCCTCTCCTGGTTGATTGTTGTATCTTTTGGCAAGATAGGCCGTTTATATGGATATTCTTCTCCCGAAATTATCACGACCTGACTTAGCTTTAGGCCGGAGCTAGTACGTAACGCACACCGTAACAGATCACCCTTCGACTTTCTTCTAAGTACCCTCGGAGTTCGGTCAGCTGTTTACTCGTTGGCGCTTCGTGCTAAACTAAAGTTTAGAGGTGATGCAAGCTGCTTTCCTCGACTTGTTACTTGTCAAACGAGCATCTTTCCTCTAGTTGACAAGAAATTCTGATTTCTTGCTTTAGAAATATATTTTTTGGTCTTAATATATTTCCTGATTTATTTGATGAATTTTAGTGCCTTTATTTCCCATCGATTAGGCCTAATTTAATTATTATCTTCATTTATTGAATTACAGTATGCGCTCTGTTTTGTTTTGCGTAGTACCTCTGATGACGTAATTTCTTTCTCGGTGCTTCGGTCTGGCGTTCCTGTTCGTGCCTGTCGTTTTGCAAATTTGGCTTTGATTTCATCCAAACTCTATAACTTCTTTTTGCGTGGTCGGATTTTGATTTTATTGACTTCTATGGATTGGTTGACGTTTTCTGGTTTCTCTGGAATTCGAATGGCGTTTCTACTCCTCTTCCTTCTTGAGTTATAGACTTCGTTAGTTTTGTTTAAATTTTGAAATTTATTTCCTGTAAATTTGAAATTTCCCATTTTTTCTTGCTTGTATCTTCTTCGGTTGGTCTTGAAACGCGCTAATCTGGTGTTGGATTTTTGATAACTTGTTTGGTTGTTTAGTTATTCAGCTTGTTGTTACTCTAATTGCCTTCGTTTGGTTTTCGGCGTTTCATTCCCCCCCTTTAAAGCTCTTTTCATATCTCACATGGCATTACAATTTATTACATATATATATACCCTATTTTATCAATATTTCCCTTTTATTATTCTCCCTTGTATTTATTTTGAATTAATAAAGTTTTTTATTAATTTATTTTATTTTTATAAAACTACTTATTTATTTATTTTGAACTTTGGCTTGATTATGCCCTATTATTGTCTCTATTAAATGCTATTTTTTATGATTTAATTACATTTGAACTTTATGAGTTAATGGCCTTTTTATGCCCAAGAATGACTTTACACTTTATTTTTTAGCTATTAAACTTTATAACTTTATATTTTTTATTACTTTATTTTCTTAACCCTTTTTAACTCTACAAATGACTCTACTTTGTTTTTGGATTTTATACAAATTCTGCCAAATCAATTTGTTTACGCTTACAATTTTGTCTATAACTTTTTAACAAATTATCATAACAAAATTATTTTTATTTCTCCTTGCTTATTTAACTCTCCTTTCAACATAAATCTAATAATAACAACTTTTTTTAATAAAATTACAAACCCCTATCTTTCTATGTTAACTCATTTCAACCAAATTTAGACAAGACTGGACAAGTCTATTCCTGTCAGTTCCTGCAAAGTTTTGGCTCGATCTTGTCGCTAATGCATACGTCATAGTCTGCACTTATTCAACTAACACAATTTTAGTTAATTCTTCAAAATTATTAATAAAGACTATTTTCACATTGGAAACTACTTTTTTATCTTAATTTTGGGCTTTTTTGACACCCTTTGGCTTTAAGCTTTTGTTATATTGACTTTGAATTTATTTTAATTAATGTAATTAATTAACCCAAATTGGATCGGTCGATTGGCCGTTCCACAGTGTATAACAACTTCTATGCTAATGTTTCAAACATAGATTAATAACCAACCAACCAAAATCCATGTGACAAATAAATTGACCAATCAGTGCCCAGGAAAGAAGTTTCCTAATGCAAAAATGTTTCAAGAAAGTTATAAAAACAAAACGTCATCGTTTCACAAAGGAAGAGAGGAACAATTTGTTGAAAATCACTGCTGAAGAAACTACTAATGTAGGGTACAGAAGTATCCATTAAGCTTTACTTCTTTGTATGGCTGAGAGTACTTTGCAGAATTTCTTTGATAAAGACAGCACAAGTTGCTGTAAAGATCTTAGCGAGTGATCTAAGTTGAGTATATTGAGTGAATGAACAGTGGTATTTTATATTTATAACTTTGACTGTTTGTACAACTAAGCCTATCTCGTGCTCAAATTTGGCGATAACCGCTTTTTAAATAAACTAACTGATACATTGTGTGTTCTAAAGGTATGTCCACACTCATGCACTTTCCATTTCCCTTTCATCTCCAATTTGCGCTCCATCTTTCCTTTTAACTTGCCTTTAGCGCATACCTTGCGGAATGCCTCAATTCAATTTGTTGTCTACACTTGTTCAACAGTTCATTCCTCACAAGATGGAAAGTCGGACTCGTGTTACTTTGGCTCGCATTAAAATGCCGAAGAATTGAAATTCTAAAAAAATTACTATCACATTTTATGACTTTTCTCGACGTTTTCGAGGTCTCTGAACACGATAAAGCAATACAAAAATTTGTTTCCGTGTGTCACACATTGAAACAGGTGTGTGAGAAAGGGAGTGAAAGGGGACGGGAAGGGTCTGTAGCAGGTAGCCAAGGGTACAGACGCCAAGTTACTGTACACACACTATAAAATTGACCATCATGTATGTCTAGTTTTTATTATTAACCACAGCTCCATTGTAGGGAATAATTATGCAGTTTTTGAACCGATAAAATTTATAAAAATCAAATATGCAAATTAGCAAAGATGGCGCAGGCTACAGTAAATTTAGCACAAGGTATTGTTTTAAGCACCAAACCTTGGAACATGGATTGTCCAACATAGCCAATCTATGGTACAAGGGATGGTGGTCTGAGAACTGTGCTAAATTACTTCTGTAGACTGACATCATAGAAGTGAATACATAAAGGTAGTAAGTGCACAGATAGAACTTGGAATGACATCATTGGAACACAGGTTTGTTTGAAAACAGATGTGTTATTGAATTTTAGGTTATAAAGTGTTTTTCTTGAAATTTAATAAATAAATGATTTTGAATACAAGTTAAATAGTAAATAATGATAAATACATATTAATTAATAAATGAATTCACATACTACATAATTTTTCAAATATAAATAAATATTGTTTTTATTTTTGAGAATTTTGATATATTTTGGAATCTCAGTTTTTCAACAGTTTTAATCATTTTATTTTTTATTTTTATAATGCTAAATCTATATATTTAATTCCGTAAGCCCAAATTTGAAAATGAAATTCAGAGCGAACGGCAGGTCGTAGGAAGCTGGGAGAGGTCTCATTTTAGAGGTCTGGGCATGAAGTTTTGGGGAAAAATATTCATTTTTCTTAATTGTGTCCCAAAAGTTTGTTACGGAATAAAATAAGTCCCATTTAAATAGCATGGGCATATACAGGTGTAAATCAGGTGTCACATTTAAAGAAGAAATAAATATTCGTTTAACTTAATAATATAATATAACAGCTGATTTCACCCATCATCTGTAATACGCAAACAAAACCTAGCGCAGATTATACTTTGGGGTTATGTTTACAACTTCAATCAATATAAGTATTGCGAAGATAATTTTTTTCTAAATATGAGTTAAAGAACTAATGTAGCCTATAATACGTTATAAGATTTGTATTGAGGTTATAAACTGTTATATAAATACTTTATTTTATTATCAATATAATATATTTATGTATCCAAGTTTATAGAAGTTTATGTACACATTCGTTTAACTTCGGAAACATTCGTACATCTTAGTATAACATACAAACATATTCCATTAATAATTTCTTCATTATCAACTCCTATAAAAGCGAGTGTACGTGGAGTAACATTTAAAGAAGAAATGAATATTCGTTTAACTTAATAATATAACAGCTGATTTCACCTCATCTGTAATACGCAAACAAAACCTAGCGTAGATTATACTTTGGGTTTATGTTTACAACTTCGATCAATAATATAGCCTAGGCCTATAATATTAATAACTTCTAAATCATTTGATCTATCAATATGAAATAAAAGGCAAATATATAATAATATACATAAACACAAAATCTTAACAAATATTCCTACACGTTTATGCTTTACATATGCTACACATATGCTTCTAATCCTTGACGAAGAATCAAAAATTCGTGAACCACACCAAATAGACCAATGTGTTAGTGCAGAGTTACCTAATCCCAATGTGTTTCCAAGGCTTCATGACATTGTTGTACGGAACATGATTCATGGGCCATGCAGAGTGCGAAATATCAATGCACCTTGCATGAAGGATGGAAAATGCTCAAAAAAATATCCTAAAGAGTTCTTGGATGAAACAGTTGAGAACAGCAATGGATATCCACTTTACCGTCGGCAAAACAATGATATCACAGCCCAAAAGGGAGTTAACCTGGTTGACAGTAGAGATGTTGTGCCATATAATCCGTATATATTGATGAAATATAACGCTCACATAAACGTTGAAGTTTGCTCGAGTGTCCGATCAGTAAAATACTTATTTAAATATGTATATAAAGGATATGACTCAGCTTGCTTAGAATTTGTAAATAGTGTACAAAATGATAAGCTCAACTTTGATGAAACAATCCGCTTTGCCAATATGCGGTATGTTAGTTCTCATGAGGGTATTTGGCGACTACACTCAAATAAAATGCACGAACAATCTCATACAATAATTCGCTTAGCTGTTCATGAAGAAGGACATCACAATGTTTATTTCAGTGCTGGAAATGAGGAGGAAGCTCTTCAAACTTCGGCGGAAAATCATACAACACTGACAGCATGGTTTGATTTAAACAGTCGAGATCCTAATGCACGACAATATTTATATGTAGATATTCCACAGCACTACAGATTTGTTTCAAAGAAATGGGTACGTCGACAAAGATGTGGATCAAATGTAATAGGCAGATTGTACAGCGTAGCACCAAACGATCAAAACAGATTTTACTTACGTATATTACTTCTACATGTTAAAGGGGCTACATCATTTGCTGATCTACGAGTTTACAATGGAATTACATATAACTATTTTAAAGAAGCTGCAGTTGCAAGGGGACTCCTTCACGATGATGCAGAGGGGGGGTGGCATCGTTGTTTAGAGGAATTACAAAATAGTAAAATGCCTAAACAGTTACGAGATTTATTCGCATACATTTGTTGTTTCTGTGAGCCGACATCTTCATTGTCGCTTTGGACTTCTTTTAAAGACAAATTCATAGAGGACTTCCATGAAATGAATGTAGATGAGGCTGAAAATGCAGCTTTGCAAGAAATAGACACCATTCTTAGAGAAAACGGATTTAATTGTGCCAGCCTCAATTTACCAGTACCTCGAAACATAAACCTTTTGAATATTTATTATAACGTACATGTAGAGTCCGTACGAGGTGCCGAAATGTACTCAAAACTTAATTATGAACAAAAAACTGCTGTTGATCGAATTCTCAGTGCCATATCAGGTAATACAGGAGAAAGACTGTTTTTCTTAGAGGCTCCAGGTGGAAGTGGTAAAACATTTGTATATTCGTGTCTTCTACATATAATCCGAGGAAGAGGTGAGATTGCATTGGCAGGTGCATGGACTGGAATAGCGGCATTACTTTTAGAGGGAGGAACCACGCTTCATCGTTTGTTTGATCTCCCTGTACCTGTACAGCAATCATCTGTTTTAATGATTAAGGTAAATTCTGAAAAAGCAACTACTTTGAGGGATTCTGCAGTTATAATAATAGATGAAGCATCCATGGTTCCAGCCACTGCTGTTGATTGCATTGATCGTCTATTGAGAGATATCATGAAAAGTAAGGATCATAATCTCTTTAAGGTACCAATGGGAGGTAAAGTAGTACTTTTTGGAGGTGACTTTAGGCAAGTATTACCTGTGGTGCCACTTTCTAGCAAGGTACAGATAATTGAAGAATGCCTCCAGAGAAGTAAAATTTGAAAAAATGTAATTATATTGCATTTGAAAAAAAACATGCGTGCAAATCAAAATTAAACTACATTTTGTGATTGGCTTTTACGGTTAGGTAATGGAACCTTAGAAAGCAATAGGGCAACATCGGCAATCGACATTCCTGATAATTTTGTTCTCTCTGGTCGTACAATTGTACAACATGTTTATGGCGACTCATTAACTCTAGAAAATATTAAAAACTACTCTAATCAAATAATAGTATGTCCCTTAAACGAACATTGTGACAATTTAAATGAAGAAGTCTTACAAATCATCGAAGGAGACTATAAAGAATATTACAGTATTGATGAGGTAGTTTCAGAAGACCCTACAGAGAGATTAAACGTACCAATCGAGTTTATAAATTCAATAACACCATCAGGAATGCCACCACACAAGTTAGTTTTAAAAGTAGGTTCAATAGTGATGCTCATAAGAAATATGAACCTTGGATCTGGATTAGTTAATGGAGTACGAATGGTTGTGTTAGGTTTGTCTGAAAAAAGTATAAAATTAGAAGTAATTACTGGAGTAGGAAAAGGGAACATAATTTTTATGCCAAAAATAAAACTAATATCTACAGATCCTAATATGCCCTTTAAGTTTACAAGGATTCAATTCCCATTGCGATTAGCTTTTGCTATTACTATAAATAAAGCGCAAGGCCAAACTTTTACAAAAGTTGGTATTTATTTGAAGAGACCAGTGTTTGCACATGGTCAACTTTATGTTGCCTTCAGCCGGGTAAAGCGGCTAGATGACGTTAAAATCATAATACATCCAAGTAAAGATCAAGGAAGCGACCAAAATGGACAGTATACAATAAATGTTGTTTACAGAGAGATTTTGTTGTCATAATATTAGAAGTTTAAAATTTTGAAGATGACATTATCATTGCATTTTTCTAAGTTCATTTTTAATAGATTCAAAGACATTTACATATTTAGTTAATATCCATGAAGAGTATTGAAAAAAATTTCGTTAGTTGTCTTACCATTAAAATGTTTTAATAGATCCAAATACATTTATTTACATATTTAGTTAATATCCATAGAGAGTACTGAAAAAATGTTTCCTTAGTTGTCTTACCATTAAAATGTTTAGATAATAAACCGCTTGCACAGTGCTTTCAAATTTTAGTTTTAAACATAGCAGACATCAAAATAAATTACGCAGGTATGTAAGAATTATTGTGCGTATTATATTCACAAATTTTTAATGATAATTTAAGGTACGGTGAATCATGAGACTAACAATTTACTTAGTAAAATTACTACAATATATAGGGGCAATTGTCCCTACAAGCCACTAGTGTTATATTAAATCACTATCTGCTAAGTACCTTTGAGTCTGAGAACCCTACCCCATGAGGGATTTTAAAAGGTAAGATAATCTTTTAAAAATACATTAAATCATACATTTATTATTTGCAACCTTAAAACGTTGCAACTGAATAAGCGCGTAACAGCAACGAAGACCCTATTGAAAATAAATTAATTAAAAAGCTAAAACGTAGTTAAATTAAAAAATTTTCAATGACATGATTTTATTAAACCATAAGGAAAATTAAGAATGTTTTTTTTTATGTAATTTTGGTTTAACCCATTAACTTAGAAGTATAGAATTGTTTACAAGAGAGCACTGTGGAAAGAATGGCCTTTTGGAACAGTTCCATTGCTGACAAAGGTCTGATTATCAATCTTATTTTAATGATTTGTTGGTAGATAGTACAGCAATATACTTCCCTAGATTTTTCTCTTTACATTATACTGCGTTTGAACAATAAACTATTTTAATAACAGCTGTGTACCCGTGCTTCGCTACGGTAATGACTTTTTAAATGTATGTACGATCCTACACTAATTTTTCATTATGTTCTGTACACACGTCAAACATTTAACCACATTTTTTTGGTAATTTTGTCATCTTAACATGTTTAATAATTACTTCAATAAAGGTTACATTTTTTGTTTTTTTCACAGGAAAATAAATCAAAACCTTGATCAGCTTTCTAATTATTAAAAGCATGAGGTGAGATTTCACTAATAATAAATCAGCTATTAGTTGTAAGTACAAAATTACTATAAAACTCACCGAACAGTTTAAACACATTTATATTAACAAAATGACGCAGTTAACATTTCTGCAGATTTTGGTAAGGTTAAGCAACAAATTGATATTATATGTTGCAAGTGTGTTCAAAGATTCTCTCAAACTAAGGGCTAGTTTCTAGACAAAAATTCTTCCATATAAATAACAATATGGAGAATTTTTAGGACTTCATATTTTTTATTGTTTAACAAACTTAAATGGAAAAACAATTAATTTTATATTTTTGGGGAGTATCGGATTGTTTGGGCTTAAAAATTTTATATTTGTCATGAGCCCTCATTAACTGGCTCTCCCAAACTAAGAGATAGTTTCTACAAAAAAGTTCTCCCATTTAAATAGAATGGTGTAATTTTTTAAATACAGTGAAATTTTGTATTTTTCTGTAAATCTACTGTGTAAAATGTTTAAAATTGCTCTTCATTTCTACATATTGGTTAAAAATAACGAATATATATTGGTTGAAATGGGCCAATAAAGAAGCTCCTTAGCGAATTAATATACAGTAGAGTATTGATTAAAGGAGGTAATGTGGACCGAAGCCACTTCGGATAACCAAATCTTTGGTTAACACGGATATTCAAAAAGGGATTAAGGAAAATGATTAAAAAACCAAACAATTTTGAAAACAGCAGTATTATTGTATTGGCTCAAAAACATACAAAGAACTGAATTATTATTAAAAAAAAAAGAATACGAAGTTTCTGCAAAATTTGTTTTTCATCAAAAATTAGAGAGTTTGGCGCAGCTACCAAGATCAAGTAACCTATTTATATTTCAACACAGGTTGTTAATTATTAACATATCGCGATATACTTTTATTTCAGTCTTAAGTGTTTATATTTTTGTTGTTATTAATTTTGGCTATATATGCAAAACAAAATTTAATATAAAATTACAACAAAGTATACGCACCTCATATGCCTACATTGCCTTTCAACCGTATAAAAAATCACCCAGTTCATTCCATCAAATTTTGTGCTTGAAACCATCAACGGTTTTGCTCTTCCATAAATATATTCAATCCGAGCAACTAAATGTTGGATCAGCCTATCTCTTTCTTCTTTATTTATTCCACCAGTGCTGTGAATAAAGCTCAGTTTTTTTTCAGCAGAAGGAAAAAACTTAGCCTGCAAAAAATTACATTGACATATTAGGAATTTCAATAATGTGAATTGACATGTGATCAAAAAGTATCGGACGGTTGTTCATAAAATTAACTGATTAACTTTGCTAAGTTAAAACTAGAGACATCTTCAAAACAAACCCTTATGACTATACACTTTTACCAGTGGTGGTAATATTGCTTGAAGAATTTTTCAGTCACTTTTGTTGATACCACGTATGTTAAATTTAAGCTTAGGAAGCCAAAATCACACGGAGCTATGAAAGAGACTATATGGCGGTTGCCATACATGTTTAATTTCATGTTTTGTTAAAAAAAATCTGCATAAGCTCAGATATACGGGCTAGAACGTTGCATGATACATTTTCCAATCACACCTTTTCCAAAGGTATGGTTGACCAGCATCTTGTAGGCAAAAAATTGCAATTAATTATGTAGTATTATTTATTGACCAGAGCGAGTATAATAACATTATTTACCACAAATAACACACATTACTAAAACCACGGATACTAGAATACACAGTAGGGGTCATGAGTAGGTTGCGCAGTAGACTCAAGCATCAGTGACGTGACTCTGAACCCACCCTCCCGGCCCGCTGCCTGCCGCTCTTACACCGTACACTCAGTGTTTCCACTTGTGGGATTTTTATCCCAAATATGGGATAATTTGGCTGCTTCTGGGATTTTGGGATAATATGGGATTTTTCCTGAATTTGACATATTTTCTCTTTTTTTTAAATATTTTAAATATGGTTGTCATATAATATTTTGTTAATATTTACTTCCACATTTGTTGTATTTCGTACTATTCTTACTGTACACTTAATTTCATCACTATTCACAATTAATTATTTTAAATGAAGTACTACAGTGGCAGAAAAAATGTCAATAGGTCCTTAAGTTTTACAGTTAACCTGAGCTTGTACTATTTTATTACAATGTACTACGAAGACAAAGGCTGAGATATAGCTATAATATCAATGTTGTGTATTCATTGGTAACATTACTATGTATTATTGTTATTCAAACAATAAACACTTTTTACTTTGACATTTTAGTCTTCTCCTTCCCAACATTTTTTGTTCCAAGCCTGAGATTTGTAATAAATCTACTAAATATGGTGAATGTTTGAGTTTGGATAGTCTGTTATTACTTATGTTTGACTACTATACTAGTTTCAGGAAAACTACTTTTTCAGTACAAGTATGATTTTTTAATCTATATAATAATAAACTGTACCAGGAACTGGCACATACTTTCTCACAAACATATTTAAATTATTAAACAGATTCACTGTGACTTCATAATTGTAGGTGGGATAGGAGAGGTGATTTATTAAAGTAGAAGATTAACTAATAAATATTATTATTATTATCTAGAGAGAAAACTATTCGATCGATTTCGAAAAAATTTGCACCAAACACTAGTGCAAACATTAGGCCTGTATAGATGTACGAAAAAAGGTTTTGAAAATTTTTGGAAACAACCCCCTTTATGGCCAAAAAACCCCAAAAATCAGTTATTATTATTAGTTAAACGAGAATTTTTAGAAAGATACGGTTTTTTGCATATGGTAGGGTACATTAAAGGCTACAAATAAGCCAAATTTTATCAAAACCGTTATAAAAAAGAGCCGTTTTTTTATAAAAAAATAGTAACTGTTTTTTTTAGGGATGTTTTGCCAAAAAGGGGGTTGTTTTTCAAAAATTTTCAAAACTGTTTTTCTTGCATCTATACAGGCCTACTTGACATGTCTGGTGCAAATTTGTTTGAAATCGATCGAATAGTTTTCGCTCTAGCTTTGTATACATACAGACAGACAGACATTTTGTAAAAACCACTTTTATAGACACGGGGGGGGGGTTTCCCAAAACGGATATTTCCACAAAAATCTCGATTTTTTTGCGATTACTATACTTTCTCTATACTATAGTATGGTGAGAAAGTAAAAATGAATTGCTGTTCCTTTGTAACCGCATCACTTGAGAACGGCTGGACCAATTTAGCTATTTAAAAAAAAAATATTCATAATAATCCGAACTAGGTTTTTATATAAAGAAAATTTTTTAAATTTTCCCGAAAAAGTTTCAAATTTTGAAAAAAACTAAACAGCCTCTTTTGTATGGACTCAAGACCATAGCGCACAAAAACAGCTGTTCGTGTAAAAAGCTTAGCAACACATCATGTTTGTTTAAGTTTACATTCATTACCATATAGCAACATTACTTAACATTTATAATCGGTTTATTATTCTTCAAACCCAACCCAACAGCATGTTTAGGTTAGATTGACCAACTTGAAGAAAACAAAAACAAAAAACAACTAAAAATGCTTACTGTATTTTAAATCAATTCAATCATTGGTTGTTACATAATACATATAAAACAGCTGGTTTGGATCAAAAACTTAACATAATTTTAGGTTAGGCCTGCAAACACGTTTATTTACAAACAATTGTGCTAATTTAAAATCTGGTGTTTTACAATTCTTCAAAACTATTAGTTTTTTTAGATTAAGTAAAAGTAAACAAACAGTTTATTGTATTATCTATAAAAGTTTACAAACTATAAATCGAAATCTGTGTAGTATATTCTTAAGTGGTAAAAACCATTTTGCAGTTCGATTACTTAAGTCAATGTAATGAAGTGGAATAGCTACCCTTTAAATTAAATCAAGCAATAGCCAAATTGGTCGAGCCGTTCTCAAGTGATGCGCTTACAAAGGAACAGCAATTAATTTTTATTATATAGATAAATGTATATACCGATATAAAATCGTACTGGCCTGCAAAATTATACTTTCGTCCCTAAGTATTAAAAATATCTAAGAAAATTAAAGGCTGCAGGTTACACATTTTAGTGTTCGAATAGCGAATGACATTGTGGACTGTGGAGTCTGTATACAGTGCGGCAAGGTGGAGGGCCCATGGTGACGTCACGTTTCCGAGCCGGGAGGCGGGGACCTGCGCGTGACCCCTACCGTGTATTCTAGTATCCGTGACTAAAACAGCTGCCAGGGAGCAAAAGAGGGGACTCCACTCATGTCATTGACCCGAGCTGCTACTGGATTGCCCTACAAAATATCAAGTCATGTATCTTTTTCTCACAACTTGGGATTATTAGTATTCCGTTTAAAGGTAGACATAAACTATGAATATATATATAAAAACTTAAGACATAATATTATGTAACACAATAATTATGAAAATAAATTATGTTTATGTGTACAAGGTTGTTATGTATCCATTCTTTATGGATGCAATATAGAATAATTTAATTGAAATGAACAAATTTTCAATAAAAATATAAATATTCAACGTCTCATGTAATTTTAATTATTTATATATTTACATGTAATATTTAGTTAATATCGAGTAACCGTCGAAGGGTCACTTCTAGTAAGATATGAATAAAAATCATTAAATGCAGATCTAAACATAACTTGCTAAATTAATAAGACTATTGTTTAAAATTAGATTTTTGAAAAGACAGAATATGAGATACGACTACAAGGAAATAAAGAATAAGCACAAAATTTCAAATGGAATGCATGTTCACGTGAGTAGTGTAGAAACAAGAGTTCTGGGCCAAATCTGACCTTTTGACCCCAGGTCACCTGACCCTTGCCCCCAAAGGTCAAGATAACAAATTGCCCGTGACTAATTGACCGTGACGCGATAACAAATTGAGCGTGACTAATTGTTTAACGTCCTTTATCCTTTATTATTATTTTCAAAACGTCCTTTATCCTTGTTTTGGTTTCAAAACGTCCTTTATCCAAACAATTTTATTAAATTACTTAATATCACTATAAGATATCATTGTTGTGTTTGTTTATAATTTAACTAAGCTTTTTAATAAATAAAGAGAAAAAAAAAATTAACTGATAATGAAAAGAATTACGTTTTTAGGGCCTTTTTTTTTAGTTTACCAACATTTTTGTTAATTGGATAAAGGACGATTTGAAAATAAGCGACTCATATTCTCATAAAAGTGTTATAATGTATTTGTTATTTATATACAATTCTAATATAATGTACAGCTATTTTATGGTTTTTATAAAATTCTAATATGATGTACAACTATTTTATATAAAACAACTCAATCTATTTAAAACCAAGAGCTACGCAATCCAGTGTTTTTAAAACGTACTTATGTTAATGATGGTGTTTT
>JAGFPH010000001.1:910005-922248 GCA_018207615.1 Philaenus spumarius
TTATATAAAACAATTCAATCGATTTTAAAACGAGCGTAACGCAATCTTGTTAATGACAGTGTCTAAGTGTTAAGTAACAGTACAGAGTACGTTTCAAAATTATTATATCCTTTTATAAAATTCTAAATGTACAACTATTTCATATAAATTAATTCAATCGATTTTAAATCAAGAGCAACGTAATCTAGTGTTTTTAAAACGAATCTTACACTCATGTTAATGACAGCATCCAAGTGTTAAGCAAAAGTACAGAGTATGTTTCAAAATTACATAATAATAGTGTTGTATGATTTTATAAAATTCTTATATAATGTACAACTAATTTATATAAAACAACTCAATTGATTTTAAAAAGAGAGCAACGCAATCTAGTGTTTTTAAAACGAATCTTACACTCATGATAATGACAGTGTCTAAGTGTTAAATAAGAGTATAGAGTACGTTGCAAAATTGTTATATGCTTTTATAAAATTTTAATATAATATGCAACTATTTTATATAAAACAACTCAATCGATTTTAAACCAAGAGCAACGTTAATCCAATGTTTTTAAAACGTATCTTATGTTAATGATGGTGTTTTCAAAATTACATATTAGCATAACTAATATAATGTACAACTATTTTATATGAATATTTAGTGCAATATTTTCATGTTATAGTATATGTAACTATTTTATATAAAACAATTCGATCGATTTAAAACGAGAGCAACGCAATCTAGTGTTTTTAAAAACGTATCTTAAACATATGATAATTAAGTAAGAGTGCAGAGTATATTCAAAATTACATATTCTCATAAAAGTATTATAATGTATATGTTATTTAATTAATGTACAGATATTTTGTATAAAAAAAACTCAATCGATTTTAAAACGAGCGTAACTCAATCCAGAGCTTTTAAAACGTATCTTAAACTCATGTTAATGACAGCATCTAAGTGTTAAGCAAGAGTACAGAGTATGTTTCAAAATTACATATTCACATAATAGTGTTATATGATTTTATAAAATACTTATATAATGCACAACTAATTTATATAAAACAACTCAATCGATTTTAAACCGAGATCAATGCAATCTAGTGTTTTTAACCCATCAACGGCCACGGTTAAAGCTAAAATTGGCCAGCCCGTTTTTAGCGTTTTGCAAGCATATTTTTAAAAATTCGCCAAAAATAGTAAATGAACCCCAATCCAAATGTGTTCAATAGCTTTTTTGTAGAAGAAACTTCAAAGAATTCAAATATGATACTAAAAATAAGTTTATTTTGAAATTGTAAAAGTTATTAGCTCAAGAAACAAAAAATGTTCAGTAACGAAAGGAAAAAGTTCAACTTTAGGCCTACATAAAAATTAGTAAACATTTTTTGTATTTTTTTCGTAAGCGTAAAAAAGTTTCGTAATTTAGTTCTAAATAGAACTGTATAAAAACATTTATCAATTTCAAATGTTTTATTTTGAAAAAACCCGTTTTTATGTTTTAAGTACACAACTGGTACCTACCTAGGCCTAGATTTTAACGTGCTTTACTAATATATGCTTTGACCAAAAATGAAATATTATTATAAGAAAGTGTAGAGGATAAATCAATGAAAAGAACGGTGTACTTGTCTTTCCTTAGTTCACAAAAGTGTTTGAGTTACATTTATCTGAATAACAAAAAGACATCAGTCGAATAAAAACTCCCGAATCAACACGTGCAGTAGGTTGCGTAATAGGAAATAGCGTGGGAACAAAAGCCCGAGTCGATCTCACAACAACGTAACTTTACACTACTGTTTAGACAATCACAAAACCGGTTTTATCCGGTTTACTTTGTACCATTACAAAATACAGAATATCGTCTACAAAATGATATAAAGCAATCTGTCAAATCATTGGGCGTTGCCTACTAAATAATCGTTGACAAAAGGCGTGTTTATCGGTTGAGAGACTGTCCAATGAGCAAGGGTTTACAGTAAATCTTGTTTGACGCAGTAAATGTACTGTGAAATCTGATTGGAAGACACCAACAGAAAGATGAAATCACAACCAATCCAACGGTATGTTAGAAATGCCAAAGAAACATTATTGTAGATGGTGGGAAACGTTGCAAGAGTGAGAAATAACAGTAGAATTGTGCGCAGATTCCCGCGTGGAAAGAGCTGTAGGCCGATGTGCACATTTTAAAACGATGATTACGTATGTAAATATACGTTTTACGAAAAAGTTGTAAATACAAAAATTAAAGTTTAATTCATTTCCTTTCCAATGGTGCCAGTTTTATTACGATTGGATAATTTTAAGTGGGTTATAATTTGCGATTATGCAAATATATGCAAATGTCTCGCTATTGTCTAGATGGTTGCGTTTGCGCCGTGAAACATGGTGTCATGGTGTGGATTGGCCGTACGTGGGTTAAAACGCGTAACGCAATCCAGAGCTTTTAAGACGTATCTTAAACTCATGTTAATGACAGCATCTAAGTGTTAAGCAAGAGTACAGAGTATGTTTCAAAATTACATATTCACATAATAGTGTTATATGATTTTATAAAATTCTTATATAATGCACAACTAATTTATATAAAACAACTCAATCGATTTTAAACCGAGATCAATGCAATCAAGTGTTTTTAAAACGCGCCTTAAACATATGTTAATTAAGTAAGTGTACAAAGTATATTCAAAATTAAATATTCTCATAAAAGTGTTATAATGTATTTGTTATTTATATACAATTCTAATATAATGTACAGCTATTTTATATAAAACAACTCAATTGATTTTAAACCGAGAGCAACTCAATCTAGTGTTTTTAAAACGTATCTTAAACTCATGTTAATGACAGTGTCTAAGTGTTCAGTAAGAGCACAGAGTACGTTTCAAAAATATTATATGCTTTTATATAATTCTAATGTAATGTACATCTATTTTATATAAAACAACTCAATCGATTTTAAATGAAGAGCAACGCAATCTAGTGTTTTAAAACGTAACTTATACTCATGTTAATGACAGTGTCTAAGTGTTAAGTAAGAGTACAGAGTACGTTGCAAAATTGTTATATGTTTTTATAAAATTCTAATATGATGTACATCTATTTTATATAAAACAACTCAATCGATTTAAAACCAAGAGCAGCGCAATCCAGTGTTTTTAAAATGTACTTATGTTAATGATGGTGTTTTTAAAATTACATATTCACATATAAAAGTATATTGTACAACTATTTTATATGAAACAACTCGATCGACTTTAAAACGAGTGCAACGCAATCTAGTGTTTTTAAAATGTATCTTAAACCCATGTTAAATACAGTGTCTAAGTGTTAAGTAAGAGTACAGAGTATGTTTCAAAATTAATGTGAAAATAATTACATTTTTGAAACAACTGTGACAATTTTAAATATTGTAGACACCTATGTGTTGTATAAAAACACTAGATTGCGTTGCTCTGGAGAGATATTGAATTTTAAAATATTTCTCCCCTTAATTTTTCGGTTATGCAACCCGCACAAAATGTGGCCAACATACCTTAGATGTGTTCGGAAACTCTTTAGTTTAAGTTCGATCAAAATCGGATCAACTGTTCTTGAGTTATCGAATTTTAAAATATTTTGCTCCTTCTATTTTTTGGTTATGCAACCCATATAACACGAATGTTTAGAGCTTGTGTTAGGAAACTCTTTAGTTTAATTTCGGTCAAAATCGGATAAACGGTTCTAGAGATATCGAATTTTAAAATATGTTGCTCCTTCTATTTTTTGGTTATGCAACCAATATAACACGAATGTTTAGAGCTTGTGTTAGGAAACTCTTTAGTTTAATTTCGGTCAAAATCGGATAAACGGTTCTAGAGATATTGAATTTTAAAATATTTTGCCCCTTCATTTTTTCGGTTATGCAACCCGCACAACATGTGGTCAACATACCTTGGATGAAGTTTGGTGGTCATAGGACTTACCGTTTGTGAATTTTAACGTAACTTTTTATTAACGACCCGTATATTTTTACCAACCATGCGTATCTTTTCATCAATCACCCGTACCAACGAAGCGTAACTTTTTATCAATCACCCGTAACATTTCCTTAACGAACCAGAGTTATTTACATAAACGTGATCCATTTTATTAACGGTCCGTCTATTTTTACCAACGGATCGTTAAATTTAACGAACGATCCGTATATTTTTACGAACGAAGCGTTAATTTTTATCGCCCCGCTACGATTTTTTTATCCGTAATGAGAAATCGGCTCTGATTGGTCGGTGGGTGTGGTCTAAGTAACTGAATCCTGTGCTCTGATTGGTTGATTTTTCAATTATTGTGCAATTTAGGCTTTTGGCTTGGCGCCAATTTGTTATCTTGACCTTTGGGGGCAAGGGTCAGGTGACCTGGGGTCAAAAGGTCAGATTTGGCCCAGAACTCTTGTTTCTACACTACTCACGTGATACATAATTTTAAAGAGATCGACAAGCTGAGAGAAATTACAAAATTTTTAGATCACCATAACGAAGATGGCGGCCCGTTTTAGTGCAAAGAAAGCAAATGTGTATAATATAAAATAAAGAATTTTAAAATTTGCAAAATTTTTAGGATTGTTAACATTTTTACTAAGAATTTATAGGTAATTTCTACAATCTATAATGAATTTTTTCTGCGGTTTTAGACAACATTTTATAAGTTACTTTTCTTATTAGTTATTATACTGGGTGAGTTTTAAATGCCCCCCCCCCCTAATTTTTTCCGCATTTCTTAAGATATCGACTCCCAACCACCGCCAAACATCATTGATTAGTTTATAATTTCTTTTGACGAGGTTCACATTTTTGGCTGCCATCTTGGATCCGCCATATTGGAATGAACTTTTATTTTTTAAATGTAAAGGTAAGGTTGTGACCCATCATTTCAAACTATTTTTTTCCGTAGAACACGATGCCGCAATCGGTTTTTAATTATCTGCTTTTGTTCTCGAGATATTACCATTTTTGTAAAAAATTTTAAATTTTCAAAAATCCCTTGTTTTATTCAATTTTAGAAAAAATATCGACCCTTTATCATCAGATATCACAGTTTAGTAGTAGCTTATAGATTTTTATTAAGTTATAAATTTTTACTGCCATCTTGGGTACGCCATATTGGATTGAGATGCTTGTTTTTAATGTAAATGTGGTGTTGTGACACATGATTTTGAACCAATTTTTACGCTTTACACGCTGCCGCAATCAGATTTTTAATTTAAAATCCTTTAATTGTTTTTAAATAAATAATTATACTACAAAATAAAAATAAAAAGACATTGTAAGCTTATTTATGTCACTTTTAAACTAAAAAAAAAAAACAAACAAAACACTTTTAAACTTTAAAATTATAATACATTAACAGTTTATTAAATCAAAGCTGTAACATTAGCTGTATTACAAATTGTAGAATACTGATTAATGATTTTAAAGATGAAAAACCTACTCTTTGAGGCTTCACACAGTAATTACTTTAACAAACTCGCCCGCAGTCCTCCTGTTGTGTGAGAGTGCTGTATGGTTAAAATTACAGAAAGTTGTTGTTAAAGGGTTACCTGGCATAAAGGGCTGATTAGGCTAGCAGCTGATAGCATTGTTGTAAATCATGGCTATTTAAAACCGCTGAAAATTCTAGTTCTCATGTTACTTGTGTGGTACATTCTAGTTATTAAAAGAACAGTTTTGTTTGATCGTGGATATTATGTCATTGTGTGAACATAATATTTAAATCGTAAGTTTGATAAAAAGGTGGGGCTAAAGTATTATTTTTAACTTTGAGTATAATAGTTCTAAAAATCTGCAAAGGCTAGTTAATATGGCTCGCACTCTGCAAGAAAAGGTACAGATAATCTTACTTTATGGTGCTTCAGAAGACGTTCATGAAACTGAAAGACGTTTCAACAATTTACATCCCGACAGGCCAATTTGCAGGAAATATGTCAGAGAATTAGTCAGTAAATTTAGAAAAACCGGAAGTGTTGCAAATGTTAAAAATCCTGGTAGGCCTAAACAGAATGACGACACCGAGTTTGAAATTGTGGCCGAATTTGTTGAGCATCCCTAGTCTTCAACAAAGCAGTTGCTAGGGCTATTGGAGTTTCGCAGAGAAAAGTTGTTAATACACTGAAATCAAACAAATTTACTGAAGATGGCAGTAAAAATTTATAACTTAATAAAAATCTATAAGCTACTACCAAACTGTGATATCTGATGATAAAGGGTCGATATTTTTAAAAAAATGGAATAAAACAAGGGATTTTTGAAAATTTTCAATTTTTACAAAATTGTGAATATCCCGAGAACGAAAGCAGATAATTAAAAACCGATTGCGGCATCGTGTTCTACGGAAAAAAATAGTTTGAAATGATGGGTCACAGCCTTACCTTTACATTTAAAAAATAAAAGTTAATTCCAATATGGCGGATCCAAGATGGCGGCCAAAAATGTGAACCTCATCAAAAAGAAAGTATAAACTAATCAATGATGTTCGGCGGTGGTTGGGAGTCGATATCTTAAGAAATGCGGAAAAAATTAGGGGAGGGCATTTAAAACTCACCCTGTATGACTCATTTCGACTCATCGAAAGATTTGTACGAGTGTAACCAAAATTCTGTTATAGTACTTTCAAAATTATCATAATTTTGATGACATAATAAAGAGCGATTAGATTAATTTAATGCTCCAGACAATTAATAAGTGAATTATGAAGTTAAAAGTAGTTTAACTAAATACACTGTATTGAGATTATAATAATTTTCATTTACAACAATTTTGAATTAACAGAATAAAATTAATAAATATTTTCATTTAAATGTTGAATGAGACCTACTTTGATCTGTCCATTTTTATGCTTGACCAATCACAATGATTCACAGACTACGAATTATGAAAATGTTACTTTTCTGTTCATATACAATAGAAAAATGTTTATAGTAAACTGTAACATTTTCATAAACTGAGATGTTATCTTATCTTCTAAAGCGAGAGATAATTGTCTGTCTGCTAAATGGATCTGGAATCTCCGTCTAAGGATTTTTGATTTTTTCATTTTATATGGGGCTTTTGGCCACGAGAAATCGATTGGAAATGGTCACCAGCTGATGCAAATGTTTTCAATGCCATTACAATAATCATCCGTTTTCTTTTAAACTGTATTTTATTAGAGGTAAGCCTAATGTTGTATCTATTTATAGTTACCATGGCAACGAATACTTCTGCTAAATAAACATACCATTATTTAGTTGTTTAATGTTATAAGCCTAACCTCAAAACTCAATAATCCAATATTTATTATTGAAATCATAGCCCTGCTTATAATCGAGCTTTAGCTCGGTCTCCTGGTACTAATCTATTAAAATAAAGGATTTGTGGTTAAAAGAACAGTGATATGTAAGATTCATAGAAAGCATAAATTCAGTAACCTAAAAATTAGATTTTAGAAAGACAACTTATAAAACTTTGGGATTTTAGAATTATAACAGAATCATTATAAAATCACTTATTATAAATAACTATAGCTCAAGTAAATAAAACTTACCTTTTGACTTACCTTTTTTCTGAAACAAATAATGTCAAAAACCAAATTTATTTATAACTTAAATGGAATAATAAGAACTGATTATTAGCGAGTTTCCATAGGAAAAATGAGCTATTGCAGTGGTCCTTATGGTGAGACCCAAGGTCGGGAGTAGCAAATGAGCACCGATCATGGTCCCCAGAACACGTTTTGGGGTGTCATTAAAATTCATATATATATATATACTAACATGTAAATCATGCAATAGTGCGTATATAGGACAAACTGTTAATTTCAAAAAAAGGTATAAACAGCATATGGCTGCAATAAAATTGGACCAACCAGAAAAATCAAATTTCGCGAAGCATATTCTAGATAACGGGCACTCATATGACACAATGGAGAGCACAATGAATATTTTAAAACAATGCGACAAAGGCAACGCATATGCGCACAAAGCATATATGAACGCTATATATATGTGAGCGTTATATGAACGCTTGGGAACGGTTTTATATATTTGTTGAAAACCAAAACAGCAAAACGAAAATAATAAATGAACAAGTAAGGTTTGATTCCGACAATATTTATTCGGCATATTTGAACAACGATAAAGACGAGACAAAGATTCAGTACGGACCTGGCCGGCCACCTGACAGGACATAAAGTATACGATATGTGCGTTTGTAATGTATGTTTGTATACATGTGTGTGTTGTGTAGTGTTTTTTATGTAATAACGAAGCAGTAGTGGATATACCCTGATGATGCTGACTAGTTGAAGCAGCGAAACCGGTTGGGAAAAAAGAACCAGTGTGTATGAGACGACATAAGTAACATATTTATAAATATATATATATATATATATGTGTGTTTGCACTCTAGCGGCCGCATTTTAAGTCCGATTTGGACCAAATTTGGTATACGTGTTGGTTGTCTATGTGGCTCGGACGAGTTCGTTAGCCAAAAAAATCCAACAACCGGAAGTACGTTTTGTGACCGGAAGTAACTATTTTTTGAGATTTTTACTACGAGAATGATTTTTTTTAGAGTTTTTTCTCAAAATATAAATGTAGGATGTTATTCTGCACATTTTGTTTTTTTACGCGACCTTATAGCTCGCTTGGTTACCCCAAAATCGACTAAAACATAAAATACCATAAAAGTACCCGGTTCGAAGCCAAGTCGTGAAAACTCGCGAGGCCACTAGGCGCAAACAAATTCTACTAATATATTGCATACACAGACAGCTGATCAACGCCTTTGTGAGTAGATCTATTTCCCAAATTGTTGGTTCAAACCTTAAAACATAGGCATATAAACTTAATTTTGGAAATTTGCTCAACTCACGTCAGCGGTCCAGCTGCGTGGTCGAATTATTCTTGTATGTAATTGTATTTCAAATGAATAAGTAATGTATGAATAATTTCAAACATTGTAAGTTTATTTATTTAAGAAACAAATTGACAAAATGAAATAATTTTTTATTAAAAGTGTAAGATAAATTATTAGAAATACAGAAGTGGAAACTAACAGTGACATTATTTGAATATATTTTGTTGGTACTGTAGAAGTTGTAGATCGCAGATACGTAGCAACAGATGTTTAGTGTTTGAACGATACATCGTATTGTATATAACATATAAAAGTTTACGAGATATAAAAGTGGATTAAAACGAAATAAACAAATTTTAATGTGAATAATATATAAACATTGATATTAGAACAATATTGGACATTTTCTGCAAACATAAAAACATTTTGTGAATTATAAGTTCTAACACAATGCCAGTGCGGTTATGAGTGAAAGCAAAATGTACTCTATTCAGGCATATACCATTATAGCCGGTGGAAGGCTCAAAATTAATTAACTTTTACGAGTTTAAGAAATTTCTGACATAGCATTGTCCTAGGTACACATATTTTATGTATTGTACAAGAATAATAATTTTGAATAACCAAAAAATGAAATACTGAGTTTACAGAAAAGAATTGCCAAAGTATATGTATGGTAATATATAAATTTAAAAGAAGTCTGCAGCAATTGAGGTAATATCAAACCAATTAACATTGTGCAAAATTTGAACTTGATTGCCTATGTAAAAAGTGTTTTGTCAATTGAAAAGCAAACATTTGAACTTGAATTGAAATTTGAACTTGGTATTCCTAGTTTTAAGATTGTTCATGTATATTAGTATTAGTTTGTGTATACAGTATATTGGCAATTACATATTTAATAACCACCAATCCGAAGTCCCCAGATAAAAAGCTCACTAAAGCATAAGCTTATTTGTATTATAAAATCAAAGCCATCATAAACTTGTAATTAGTTAAAGTTAAAAAATTGCTAAATCCAGACATTAAAAGTCATAAGTATTTTAAAAGCTGTGTATTATTTCTAGCCTTACAGAGTTAGGCTAATAATAATAATAAATATAAAAAAATATTATAAAACAGTTAATCTTTTAAGAGCCCTCAGAGATAAAAATCACATAAAACAAATGTGGTAGCTACAAATACTTGATGAACACAAACTGTGATTGATGTGTGAGACACATTGCACCATCTTGTTAAAGAAACGGTATTTTCTTTCATAATTAGTTAATTGTGAATATAATTCCTAAGAGAGAACCAAAGAACATTTCTCTCACTTCGAGTACAATAGACCCGACAAATCAGCAATAGCCAAACACTGCTTACAAGAAAATCATTTTTTCAAGATAGAAAACACGACCCTTTTAAAAAACGTAACAAAACAGAACTCACTAGACGCATGGGAAACTCTCTTCACTAACCGGAACCAAAATCTTATAGTTAACAACGAATTAGGCCCAATTCAAAATTCCATTCTCCTTTAATTATTTATATCTAATATCTGTATACTTCATATTTATTGTTATTTATTTAATTGTTACCATAATTGCTTGTATTCATTATTGCTTCAATCATACAAACATAATCATCACATAATAATGATTTATATGAGACATCTTATAATTTTGTCATAAATTATAGCATTATAATAGTACTAAATATTTGATTATGCTTTGTGTATAATTAAATTACATGTCTTACATATTTTTATATAATTGTATTAGTATTGTAGGTTATTATGTAATATTTGACCTAGAATCTACTTATTCTTTGTTGTTTATATATACGTATTTTGATTGATGTAATATTTTCACATATTATCATCTTTTAAATTATATATAATACATGTTCACATATACAGTTTATGAGTGTATTATGTATGATTCTAACTTATATATATGTTATTTTGTATCTCTTTTTATATATATTCATGTTTTCCCCCCTGTAGTTACTATCCCCATTACAATTATTAAGTTACTGTTCTCCCATTGGTCGTTACACGTTTAGACCATCCCCCTATATATAGTTAAGAACCGTGTAACCAAATTAGTTATAAGTTTGTAACCATCACTGATGATGATGACTTGGTCATCGAAACGCGTTTGAATTATTAAACGTTTTTTATGAGAAACTGTGTTCTGTTTTTAAACTGTGTTCTGTTATATAAATAAACAGAGTGTTCATGAAGTCCCTCTAAACCCCCTCATTATTTTTGTTACTGAAAATTAGCTAACAAAACTTTGTATATATCTTGTGTTGCATTATATGACACATTTTTTGACATATCTATGATTTTGGGTTGGGGGCTTAGTGGGGTAAGGGGGTTAACAATTTCAAATATAAAGGTAGGTCATGTAATACACCATTGAAACGCTTATTAAAAGAGAAACACAATAGCGCAAACTAGAGCTTAATATCTTCCTTCGTTTCAACGTAATGGACAATCGAATTTCTAAACAATGATATTTTTATTATAACATCAAAGCAGGTTCTTGTCCATAAAAAAATCATTTCAACCTTGTCTTCATTTGTAAAAAGGCAAAACTGAGTGCTATCACAACAAATATCATGAACAAAATGAGGGAGGTACTGTTAGGTATTGCTAGCCTATCAGTACATGAAAAGTGATGCTTATCAGTTACGCATACAGTATTGAAGGAGCAAAGGTCAAGAGGGTTGTATTGCAGGTTTCATTTACATTTTTCCCCAAAGTTTTTCAAGTACACATAGAAACTCAGTCAGTGGTACCATACTACATTTATTTACATTTTCTATTTTTGAAATGTGTTACATTTAACCCCAACCTACAACTTATTTTTAATATTAAGAAATTGTAAGGGCATGATTTTTCAACCGATGTTTTTTTTTTATAAAGTTATTCAAGTCAGGTAGTACATCGATAATTAAATTGGAATTTAATGCAAAGTATTCGACTGTCAATATACCAGAGTTAGGCCTAATCAGACCAAACAAACACACTAAGTCAACAAGGGCAAAGCTCAAGCGATAACAGATAAGAACCCATCTCCTTTGTTTCCTTATACTTGTGCATGCTGGTCCGAATAACCAGATTAAACTGGATTCAAGAGAACAATGACGACCTGGGCCTATAAAAGGGGCGAATCATTCCCTTACAGTCAGTGAGTGATCGACCCTCCACAGCGTCAGTGGCAAACTAGTGACTGGGAGCTTACATTTCTCTCTTGAATGAGTTGAATACAGGTAGCGTACATTACTGCTTATATAGCGAGTAGTGTTTAATATTGTCTCTTTCAGGTGATTATATTATTTTGTATGTACCTGACCTGAACCTATCTAGTAGAATATACTGGGTCCTATAAGCGGAATACGCTTT
>JAGFPH010000001.1:935803-953160 GCA_018207615.1 Philaenus spumarius
CATAAGTAAAGTCTAATGTATCAAACCATATTATGTTTATGTTATTGCATTGTACAAATAAATATAGAGAGATAAGTTTTGCCACTGAACCACTGGAATGCATTGTTATTGATCTGTCCCTTTGTTGTTAATATGGTAAAGTAGAGTTCGAACCCGGGTGTTAAGGGAACAAGAAATCCCAAACCTATCAAGTGTGATGAAAGAACTTTTTCAAATTTAATTTGAGAACAGTAGACTTGTATTGCTTTTCTATTTCTGGAATCGCACTAATCTTTTCTAAAGTCATGCTAATTCCCAGGTAATCACTTAACAGTTTAGCTATTTCACATTTCTCAAGTATTTAGTTGCTTTTAACTTTTGCTCTATGATCACTGCATTTATCTTTTGCTTTACCTCACTTATTTTAACAAACATACTATTTGCGCACATAAAAATGATTCACTTTAAAACATGTACAATATAGTAGAACAAGAGACAATAGGATAAACATCTGCACACTGAGCTGAGATACAATAAATAAACAAAAAGCTTATCATCGGAAACGTTGTAGAGTGGGAAAGCTGATTGACTTGTTGTTCAAGAACTTGCGGTGTAGGATTGGGATGGGAGTAATTTCTTAGAGTGAGGGAGGTTAACCAAGCGGGCGGTTAAAAGGAAGTCCACTGTCATTGTTTTATAATTTTAAAATTTAAGACTCTTATGATATAAAATTTCGATTTGGAATCATACAAAACTATGTACACACGTGTTCATTAATTATCAACTGTTAAAGTAATTATAAATCTGAAAACCCACTTTAATTTAAAGTAATAAGCCTCATTCCCCAAAATTATTTTCCACCTGCGAGGATTGATATCGTTTCCAGCCAAACCAGACATCATGTAACAAACAAATATATGTTATTTGTAATTTATGTAAAATTCAACTTTTGTTTTAGCAATAATTACCTCCGAGTGTTACATGAAGGATGGGTTCTTTGATTACAACAGCAGCAGAGGCTTTATCATCTTGTTTCTTCCTGAAAACAATATAAAACTGTTACTTAAAATATGTTTAAAACATTTTCTAAAACAAATTAGGAGCTAATTCATCATTCTCCACTGGAATGTTTCCATCAAGATTGAAGTTAGCTGAAGTTGTACCATTACTTAAAAAAGGTAATGAAAAAAATATAAATAACTACAGGCATATATAATTATCTTATTTCACCTTCAAGCACTCTAAAATATCTCCTCTTGGATTATCGGTTTCGGTGGATCAACCTCAAAAAGTTGTGTACGTGCCCTCCACAAAATAATTTATCTGTAATGCCTGTGTTCAGTAAAGTTTATAAGCAACTATTTTTAAAAAAATTGTTAATTCATCATCAAAAATGTAACATCCTGTACATTTGGCTAATTTGCTAATTTGGCTTTCAAAAACGAAAATCTGCTACTTACAGATGATATAGTCCAGTTAATAGAATATAT
This sequence comes from Philaenus spumarius, assembly GCA_018207615.1. Classification (NCBI taxonomy): domain Eukaryota; kingdom Metazoa; phylum Arthropoda; class Insecta; order Hemiptera; family Aphrophoridae; genus Philaenus; species Philaenus spumarius. The sequence continues at coordinate 937,273 of JAGFPH010000001.1, forward strand.
TGTGGAAAATCTTTATAATAGGCATGAAGTTTTGAGTATATTTTTGGATCTCTCTAAAGCTTTTAATTGTGTGGATTTTATCTCATTGCTTGGTAAATGTGAAAAAATAGGTATTTGAAGACAACCAATTGTCATGGTTAAAATCATATTTAAATACAGTAGAACCTCAGTTGTCCGAGCCTCGGTTATCCTAGTTTCCGGATTGACCGAGGCAAACTGAAAAAAAAACTTTTGTTAAAATCAATTCTGTTAACTTACAAATAAATGTAAGTTAACTAAATTGATTTCGATAAAGAATGCATAACTTAAGAGGATGTCTCAATAAGTGAATTTATAATAAAAACTTTTGTGTTAGATTGAAAAGAAAGAAAACAAAACTGTTGTTTGCCTTGTACATCCTGAAAACATTTCCACTCCTTACCCAACGCAATAGTATGGTAACCTTTAGCGTACAGATAGTATAGTGAATGACGAAGCGGTCTTGGGCTTGTAATACACTCCCCTCCTCATGGCATCGTATTTAGGACTTACCATCCATTCCCACTAGTTGTTTCTTCCTCCTGCTACTGTATTTTGTTCTTTTGTTTTTAGTCAGTATCAGTGTTAAACTTTGTGTATGAAAATATCATTTTGAGTGGAAAGCAAAAGGGTGTTGTTATATCTTTAAATACAAAATGGGAAGCAATTAAACGATTAGATGGAGGTGATTCAATAAGAAAAGTGTCAAGCGATTTAAGCATTGGGGAAGTGACTGTCAGGGATTGGAGACGAAATAGATCGGAAATTGAAAAGTGGGTATCTCAACGGTATTCAAATAAAGAAGAGGCTAGACAATCAATTAAAAAACCTAGCATGAAAAAACTTCAGATGCATTATTGTTGCAGTTTACATTAAAGTATCCAATTTTTTCATTTGAGTACATTACCAAACCTTTTTTGTTTATTTAAAGCCAAATAAAATAGATTTTGAAGTACGGCTCCAAATCAGCCTATAACGATGTAAATGATGAGGCAACTCGCACTTCAATGATTTTCTCATGGCCTACTGTATTATCCGAGTTTTTGGCCCAATTGCCTCGGATAATCGAGGTTCTACTGTAGCAGAAATCAATGTGTTACTGTTGCAGGTAGGTTGTCAGACAAGGAAGAGTTGAGAAATGGTGTCCTTCAGGGATCCGTACTTGGCCCAATATTGTTTTTGATTTATGTGAATGGCATGACATCAGTAAAGAGGGTAAATTAATTCAGTTTGCTGACAATACGGCATTAAATGTTCAACCACGATCTCTCGAGTAAATGCTATTAGTCAGTATCTACGTAACAATGGGTTATTTATAAACTCTAGTAAAACTAATTATATATATTTTTAATTGAAAGAATCTTTATCCAAAACTTCATATAAGCTTGGACTGAACTTGATGAAGTAATTTCAACAAAATTACTCTCTCAAAATTGTCTCTTCAATGACAATAAACTTTCATGGAAGACTTATATAGATTATATCAGTGCTTAAATTAGTAGTGGTCTATTTGCACTGAGAAGTCTGAAAAAATATTGTAAGACTCAGGTTCCTTAAACAGCTTACTATGGGTTGATAGCCTTTTCTGAAAATGGAATTGTATTGTGGGGAGATTCCTCACTTCAGCATGTATCTAGAGTATTTGTTCTCGAAAAGAAAGCCATTAGGATAATTGGAGGACAGCAAAATTCAATCATGCAGAGAAGCACTTAAATCCTTTAAAGTCTTCACTCTACCTTGTATTTATATAATTGAAACCATTCTTTATTTTAAATTTAAATACGAACACTTCTAAAATAAGGACTTCCATAATTATTGTACTAAAATGGTTTGTAACTATAGTGGAAAACAGCACAGACTAAATTTATTTAGTAAGCCACCTTCATAAGCATTTATGAATAAGCTTCACCAGATTTGGTGGATGTAAATGATTATAAATGTTTTAAAAGCAAACTGAGACAATTGCTGTTGTCTGGATCGTGTTACTATGTGGAGGAGTTTGTGGGGCACTGACAAGGTTGTAGGGAGCCTTGTTTCAAATTGTTATTGTTATTGCAGTGTATATGATATTGTTGTAATGTGATGTAGTTTTTCTGTGATGTATTGATCTTGTGAGTGTTATTGTTTTTATTATAAACTAGGAGAGACCCGTGCGTGCTCCGCACGCCAACCACATTGGGGCCTTCTATACACATAATTATGTTATGTTTTTTATAATAAAGGTGTAGGATTAATAATAACCCCAAAGCTAAGCTGGTAAATAATGTTAAATGCCCAAATCAAATTATTTCGGATATTTTATAATAGCAGTTATAATAAAGGTTGGGTCTTTTGTAGAGGCGGCAATCTTGAACTTTTATCACGTAAAAGCAATGTTAAATTTAAAACCATTTAGTTTGTTTATTTTTTATTATAAAATTGTTTACAAGGTCTCATTTTAACCACAGTCACAATATGCATCCGTTTTTTGTTTTTCATTTTTTAAACCCCGTTTATTTGTCATGTAATTGACATTTTTTAAGTACCAAGATTCACAATAAAAAATGTATAATTAAAAGTGAATCACAAGCCAGATCCACAATTTTATAAAGAATATTCATGTTTTTTTCAGCACTCAATTACAAAAGATGGATTTATAAAATGGTTTTAAATTAGGCAATGTCAAAACGCTAAGCTGCAAGATGGAGTCGCCGGTTGCTTTCTCTTTTACTGGAGCAGACCCTTAAAAGAACCAGCAAGGCTCAGGTCTACACTTTAATAAAAACCTAACCTAAAAATTAGAAATACAAATAATTGCTTCAAAGTTTGAAATCAGCTGTTAATGGAAATATAAAGCAAACAGCTGATTACTGTATCAACAATAAACATATTTATTTATTATTTAGTATGACGCTCCCATTGCCGGAAAATATTTAGTATATATTTGATCTTGTTTTTGTATTCAATATATGCAGCTGTTTTTCAAAAAGTATATAAAAACATGCTTGTATTCGAATATAATGTTGTGTTAAAATTTCAAAGTAATCAGTGAAAAACTTTCGGAGTTTTGAGATTTTGAACAAACGAACATTTACATTTTTATTTATATAAATAGATAATGTATGATTCATTGTTTATAATAAAAGCAATAATTACAAAAATACATCGAACAGACAGGACGACCTTTCCGTAAAAGATTCAAGGAACATATACCACCCAATTCAAAATTAAATGCCCCCAAATTTAACTTTGCTGAGCATTAATAAATTAGGATCATTTTTTTATGGACATGAACACCAACATGGAAATCCTGAACTTCTTTAACAAGGGACATAAATTTAGAGGCCTACCAGATGTACAATAATTACAAGAAGGACAAAGGGAATTTATTGAATGACCAAACACAGTTGCAATCCAAATTAATGTTTGACTTAATAAGATGTCTCCACAAATAGCCATCAACTTACCATGCATAATAATTAGTCTTTCAGTTGGAATGAAAGCATAAGGGTGGACGGTCACAACCTGTGACATTAAATTTTATTAAGTGTTCTAAATGTATGTTTTATTTATTTGTTTAATGTGTTTTTATAAATTATGTGTTAATAAGTATAAAGTGTTCTTATAAATTATGTGAAAAGTGTTTTAAGTTCTGATGATGCCTGATAAATAGGTGAAACAGCTGTAAACTATTGACAGTTTTAAGGATTGCTAAGGCAAGTAGTGGATTTATTATCGTATATATTAATAGCAATTGGTTATGGCTATACTGTGTCATATTAATTTCATAATAGAATTATTTGGAGAGGGCTTTCCTGATAGTATACCACCATTAAGGCAACATATTCACAAATTGAACAAGAAGTTTGGTCAAACTGAGCCTATAGCATGGATTAGAGTTATCTAGAGTAAGTCTCAGAAGAATGCTTGTAGATATAAAAGTATTTTTACTCAAGCAGCCATAGTTGCAATGGCATAATAGATTTATTTTAGAGGGCTTTCCTAATATAAATCTAAGAAGACAAGAACTTGATGGAGGAAATCCTAAATCTTAAAAGAAGTACAGATTTCTAACCTGACAAGGGTGGCAAGAAAAGGATCACAATAAACATAAGATTGATTTGCAAGGCGTCTTCTACACCTCAAACAAATCTAATATAATTTTACAAGTTATAATGTCATATCAATATGATATCTTAAGCCGATTTAAAAATATAAATGTAAAAAATCGGACTTTGACTCGTGCCCAGAGGTTTCTGTACTGCCAACATAGAAATAAATTATACCTTTCAAACACAGTATTAATACATTATACTGTATGAATGAAAATACAGAGGGAGACTTTGAAAAGAATAAGGTTGAATAAGAATGTTTCTTAATAAATTTATAAAAATAATTTTTGCAATTCTTGATTAGAACCTGTATGATTAAATTAAACTGAAAAGTTGTAAATAATAGCAAACACAATCAACACAGTTAATTACAGTAAACTCGTTATTATCTGACTTAATGTGGCAGTCTGCCGGTCTAAATAGCAAAAAAGGGATACAATAAAGTTCAATTGTTCTTATGTATGCGCCAACTTGAGTATAAGTACTTGCAAAATACTGCAGTGTTTCATGTTTAATAAAGAAAACAGTACTCAATTTCAGGAAATAAACACTGCAGTGAATAAAAATTACATAGTGTATTTTTACAACTTGCATTTCCGTGAGGCTAATTTAAAAATAACAAAATAATACATAATGCAGCTTACGTCTACAAGTTGGATCAAGTGTATCACCCCCCTCCCCCAGTACACTCACACTTACATTCACAGCTCACTCAAAGTTGGGTAGCAGAATGTTTTCAGCAAAGAAACTGCTTTGCATGTTCATCACCACAGTGATTGCTTTAAAGTTGCCTTTAGCTTTTGTGTATGTATAAAAAATTGTATTGTTACAGAAGGGTGTTATTATAGGCACTTCACCAACAAACTAAACGGCAAGTTGAAAATTTATACTACTTTATTTTATAATTTTTTAGTCAAAAGTTGGCTGAATGAGACAGAAGTAGGGTAAAAATAAATGTTCTTCACTATTTATAGGCCTTGATTACCAAACGTGACGGAGATTTTTAGTTTAAAAACTGTCTAGGAAATTTCTCTGCACATTGGACAAAACTGCACCACAATCGACCACACATCACATGTACTAAAGTTTATTGTTATCAGACAGATTTTCTACTTTTTAAAATATGCAGATAAATTGTTTGATAAGTAAAATTACTACCATGTTTCAATTTACCCACAACCTTCTTAAAATAATAATTTAGTAACAATAAGGACTAGCTACTACTTACCTTATTTGTGTAACATTGGTAAGTTGTTCTAGCCTCAATGAACACTCTGGATTCCGAAAAACCTTTCCTGGAAATTGCCAATTTATACCCCTAGTTGTACTGTAAAATAAAACATATTTTTACTATCTTATTTAAAACAAAAACTTATACTCAGACTTTCCAATACAATAAAATATAAATAGTTAAGATATGACAAAGTAAAGGTAAAAAGAACTGCAATTCAAGTTTTTTGTCATAGAAAATATTTATGAAAAGCGGGTGGGCCATTTCCCTTACGATTTCCACAATCTCCTCATTCAGTTTGCCAATGGTTGCCGATGATCATTGTAACGTTCAGTTAATTCACGCGCCTCAAATTACATATTTAGGCAACTCATCCTACTTGCCTTCCTAGTTGACCTACCGCGCGGTAGATTACGCCAGTAAACAGTCAGCTGACAATTCGAGCATTCATTTTGTTTGAGAAAGAAAGCCAATGTATCACTGTCCGGCCATATTGCCTTGAGATACGATGGCGTCAAGATGTAACTACAGCTGCTTCTAATGTGATAGTTGTTTGTGGTGGAAAGTGCCTTTTGTGTAATGTTTTCAGAGTAAGTTTATAAATGCAGCGTATGCAATAACGTAAAAGTAAATGTAGTGTGTATACTCTGAAAACGTGTTGCCATGTATTGTAACGTCTTTCAAGAAACTCTCCGTTTTAACCCAGGTAACGATCTGCTTTCATTAAAATTTAGTTTAAGTTTTTCACACTGTCGATATTCATCCATATATATATTAATTGCCCCTATATAATGTTACCTTTCCTTTATTTAAAATACTGTTAATCAAATTTAAAACTAGACTCAATCATATTTAACCTAAATTTTAATTCAATCAGACTGTAAATGTTTTTTGCTTCTAACTTTTGCACATTAAAATTTTCATAATTGAAGAACTCTGTAAAACCATATATTTAATGGACCGTTTTGTGTCGTTAACTTATTTTAAAATCAGTTTGGAAATAACTATAAACTTTAAAGCATACTGCTATTACTATCAAGCATGTTCCATCTGTAATGTTTTTGACAAACTGTAGCAAGCATTATGCAGCACCATTTCAAACATGTTTTTTTCTGCATAATGTCAGATCAGTAATCTTGACTGTGTTTGGTCTGTTCAACAGTTTAACTGGGTTCAACCATCTGGCTAAACTTTTCCACCGTCTACCTAAACTTTCAACTGCACATATTCAACTATCTACCTAAACTTTCAACTGCATATATTCAACTATCTACCTAAAGTATTCAACTGTCAACTTATAAAAAAAAAAAAAAAATAGAAAACATGTTTATGGATAATCATCTTTAATTTTGAATTGTTGTAAAATTACAAACTTTATTACCAGTCTGCATAAACATTTTATTCACCAGCTACTAAACTACAAACCTTTTTCGATTAATATGAGCAAACCTACATAAACATTTTAGAGGTTGTTTCTACAGAGTGTTTGTGTGATTGTAATGTATATTTATTAAATTTTTGTCTAGGTTAAGTTATATTAAAAAGGGTGGTGCGCAGCTAGCTATTTTTCGACACTTACAATCCCTAAGGGATTCTTCTATATTTATTCTAATTAAAGGTGACGTCACAAACTAATTTATTTCAGTTTAGTCTATTATTTTTTATTTGTTTATTTTCCAAAATTTTCTTTTAAAATAAACATGTTGGTTGATCAACCGTATTGTTAAGCGTACATGTTTATACTATAAGCCATATAGTAAAACTTATTACTGTATATAAATAATTGTTTTTCTGTCTAAATGTTATCTTGTAATGTTTCATTGTTAAAATAACTTATAAAATTTAATTCAGAGAAGGGGAGGGTTTTAGCTTTTCTTTTAAGGGTGGGTTGATTATTTAAATTGTTTAATTTTATCTAAGGGCGTATAAATTAAATTTTTGAATACACAAGGGCATATCAATTTTTTTTAAATAACAAACTAATTTGTTTGTTGAATAAACAATTTAACTGAATTCTGTGTACATAATTTGTATTAAATAAGTTACCTTTTGTAAATGGATGAATAAGGCTTATTGCAGCAGATTTTTAGCAGATCAAGGTAAGGGTTTGATTAATCATTTGGTAGGTTAAATCATAATACTGTGTCGTCTATTCAAGGCCCAGCTCAGCTTCCGATTTGTTAATAGTTAAAGACGGCACATCATTGAGCAAAACATACTTCTTATAGAATACCCCATAGGTATGCAGAATATGATGTTAGATAAGGCGAGATAAAGGGAAATAAAAAGTCAGCTCCACAGCATACCGTTTCTGAGAGTTGTGTCAATCAATCAAACTGATTCGCTCTAAGGCTAGTACATCCTTCTAAAATTAAGCAGATTAGAATAGTAGTAAATTTCAAGTGAAACGTTCATGGTCAACAACTCTGCGTGTTAGGGCAGAAAACAATGTCATAAGTATAGGAAATATAAACTTTTTAACTATAAAATATAAGTTAATATGCTTTTAGATGAATTAGAAAATATTTGTTCTCTTGGAAATTTTGATTAAATAAATATTTCTTAAGTTATCAAGTGTCAAAAGTGACAAGAATTATTAAAACATATAAATAATAAAAAACAAAGAGATGTATTGTAATACTCTAATATAATGGAATAAAAAATTTACGTAAGAAATTTTGATAAAATGTACAATTAAAAAGTACTAAATTAAGAAAATTTATTTATAGAGAAAATACATAAATAATAATTATTTAATATATATATATATATATATATATATTCAGAGTGTTCATAAAGTCCCTTTAACCCTCCTTTAATATTTTTGTTATTGAAAATGAGTTAACAAAACTTTGTATATATCTTGTGTTGCATAACAGGACAATTTTTTTGACATTTCTGAACCTTTATGATTTTGGGGGACTTAGGGGGGTAAGAGGGCTTAACAATTTTAAATATAAAGGTATGTCATGTAATACACCATTGAAAAGCTTATTAAAAGAGATAAGCAGGTAATTAATTTGTTAATATTAGGAATAAGTAGGTTGTATGTTATTTTTCAGAACTTTGATTGCCCATAACTTTGAAAAGAAGTAAGATATTAAGGTCTACTTTGCATCTTTGTGTTTCTCTTTTAATAAGCTTTTCAATTGTTTATTACATGACCCACCTTTATATTTGAAATTGTTAATCCCCCTTACCCCCCTAAGCCACCCAAAATCATAGAGGATCAGATATGTCAAAAGATTTGTCCTGTTATGCAGCACAAGATATATACAGTAGACTTGGATAATTCGAAGCTGAAGGGACCAATGTAAAAATTCAAATTATCCAAAAATTTTAATTATAAAAGTAAAATTGTTTTTCGATTTTTAAGTTCTCAAAATGATTGAAATAAAAACTATGTTTATTACGTAAGGTTTAATTTCACCAATAAAAAGCAAATGATGCTTTTTTATTATGTACAATCTAATAAAAAATATAGGCCTATATGAATATCATCTATACACTAAATTGAAGTTTAACAAAGTATTATGAAATGTCCGATTGTCTTGTAGAATCAATTCTTTTTACGTGTGCAAAATCCTCAAGAATGTTAAGAGAATGAAAAACAACTTCACCTACACTGGTATGTCCTTCAATGTACCGCCAAAATTCACGAAATTGCTGAAGAGCCTCAGACGTTATAGGGCGTGGGGAATCTTCAACTTCAGCTTCTTCTAAATGCGACAATTCGGCACAATTTTTGTTTTTCACTTCTTCTAAAAAGTTCACTTGGATGCTGGTCAAGATTTCTTAAAGAATACACCTTTTTTAAACAATTTGCTATTGTTGTCTTAGTAAATAGCGACCATGCATTGTGACACATTCTTGCTGCTTGAAGGATATCGATCTTTAAATTTTTATTTTCCAATGAATCTGTCAAGAGTGTTTGTACAATAAGTTGCCGGTAAAAATGCTTTACATTTTTTATAATACCCTGATCCATTGGCTGTACAACTGAAGTCATGGGGGGGAGGGGGGAGAAATAACCTTATATAAAGTTGTTCATAAGTGGGATAGAGTTATGCGCAGTACAGGTGTCAATAAACAAGATGATTATTCTGTTCTGTTTACAAAAAGTTTTGTTGAGATTTAACAACAGACAGAGATTGGGCAGAGCATCAATCGGCAAACTACAGTATCGGTACCTAGAGAATTCTCGGAAGGCAAAATTCTTGGAAGGCGGTATTGAGCCTAGAATTACAATATGTTGTAACATTTAAATGAGAAAGGTTTTGATTTCACTTTATGTAATATGAAGTTTTCATTGTTTTTTTTTTAAATGAAGGAGATAGGCCTAGCCTAACAAAATTGTTCAAAGACAAATAACTATAAATTTTAAAATGTTAAACAATCAAAAGTAACCGTAGAGGACTAAATTAAAATTAACTTACTTTTCTTAAAATTAAAACCTACCTTTTTCTTATAATATGTTTATAAACAACAGTTAGAAACAGTAACCAATTATGTATTAGAGCATAACCTCAAATTCAGATTCGATCGCATTTCACCATTGTAAATAATTTTAAATTTATTAAACGTGCAGACAAATTAGTTTTAGTGTATCAAATAGCATAATGTATTGTTCAATTAAGATATCAAAAATGATTGCAATTGTATAAATTAATTTTTGTAAGAACAAAATGTAAATACAAGTACAGCTGTGGTGTTGGAAATTTAAGTATGAAAATAACCAAGTGAACGTAAACGGCAAAATCGATTATCACTAGAAAGGCAGTGACATATAAAAACAGTGTATTATAAGTAAAACCAATATTTCAAAATTAATAACTTTTAAAAAACAGTTTCAATAGTAAATATTAATCAAAATAATATGAAAAGTATAAGTGATATAAATAAACGGCGAAAACAAGATTTTAGCAAACAATTATAAATTTAAATACAAGCTTAATGCCTAATAGACAGAGTGTAAGAACAAGAAATTAAGTGGCAGTTTTAATTGTAGAGCATATGTTTAAAAATTAACCCAAGCTTAATTCAGTATTGTTCGAACCAACCAAGGGTATAGACGTAAAGGTAAAACAGTAAAAGGTATATGATATTCAGACCAGAAGATCAAATAAATTAAAGCAGATCAATAAACCAGTAAAATACCTGAAGAGTATAAATAAGTTAAACCTAAATTCAAGGTTATATCTAGCCGTATATTTTCTCAAAGTGAACTTTTTTCAAATTGAACTTATTACATCATTGGCATCAGAATAAAATTAACTTCCAAACTTTTTAGTATTTTAGGCATAGATTAGAACATAAGATTAATTATATTATAATAGTAACTGCACATTTAATAAATCAAAGCCACGAACTGAAAAGACCCGAGATAAGATATTTTTAAAGAAAATGTTATAAAAATATAATTAATGACTTAATAATTAACTGATTGTATAAGTGCTCTATATTTCATAGAAGAATTAATAATAATTGTAATCATACTGTAAAAGATAAAATAACTTTAATAAAAGAATTAAAGAATTGTAAAGCAAAAAGGACTATATTATTTAATATTGCTTCAGTAAAGAAATATTAATTCTTTTATAAATTTGGTTTCACAATTTGTGGCTAAATCAGGCTACAAGTAATTATTAAACGAAATAATTAAAAATATTATAAATTTGACGCCCAACAACTGGGACATTTTTTAAAAAGAGAAAGAAGACATTATAACGTGTACCTAAAGAATAATTCTTGGAAGGCAGTACCGAGCCTAGAATTACAATACGTGAACAAACAATAGTGGCTAGGCTATGTCCTCCCCCCTATCTACCTGTCAGTGACCTATTTATTAAGCGATCTCTTTCACACCACAAGATTTTATTTTTAGTGTTGATAAAAAAACTTCGAATTAAAGAAGTTGACTTCGAATTATCCACAATTTTTTTACATTGATTATCATATAAAGTTCAAGGGACCTAACCGAAGCCATTCGTCTCTTAAGAGGCAAGTTTTGAGCTCGGCAGAAACATAAGACATGATAACTTGTTTCCCATAACATACTTGATTTATTCTGTATTAGCAGAAGTAATGTTTCACAGTAAAACTTTTCTTGATGTTGTTTATACCAGTTTAACACGTTCACTGCTACGCAAATTCTGTATTTCCTATGCTAGAAGCTGACCTTTTATTTTTTATATTTATAGCCTAAATGAGTAGAAATTACTTTATTTTTTATTTTTGAACCTTTTTACATAATAATCACTAATATTTTAAAGCGGACGCACATGTGCGTCCATAGCACATAGGCTTAAAATTGGCGAGCGAAGAACGCAATGCTCTGTGTATTGAATATTCTCCCAATACGCAGGTTTGCGTGTAAAGCACGCAATGCATTGTGTATTTAAAATACTCCCAATATGGGGATTGGCGAGCGAAGCAAACAATGCATTGTGTACTTAAAATACTCCCAACATGCACTGTGCATCGGCCACTTCTAATAGTGTTCAGTGTCAAGCTCACATGAGCGTCCTTAACACTGAACATGTTTAACCTCTACTTTGCTTGAAAATCTAATATTATAGCTATGACACAAAAATAGCCAAAATGATCAACTCGCATATGACATTGACATAAGACACATGTCATATAATCATAAGTTTTACTGTTGTTTGTTTTGGGCTGTAATGTATATATTAAAAATCATATTTAAATGAAAAACAATTTGTACAGTACATTCAAGCTGTTTATGTTTAAAGACTTAATTAATAAACGTAAAATTTGAGGTTATAAGAATCTCTACTAAATATAACATCTTGATTTTTTATTTTAACTATATATCTATACAAACTGTTAGTGAATAGCAACATACCTTGTGCACTTTTTAATTAATTCATTGTTTTCATGTACATTTGTTTCCAACTTTTTGGATTCCTGATCTATTTTTTCTTGCAATTTCTTATAAGTTAAATCCAGTATTTGTTCATTTTCAAAGCTTAAAACAAAAACAAAATAAAGCATAGATTTAACTGTTGAATTAAAAGGTCATGTATTTGCCAAATAGAGTATATCTTGCACTATTATAACAAACTGTGAACTTCCTGGTGTACTGAAATAGGAACTCAACACTTATTAGTTCTCTGTGAAGAGATAGCAAGTTGTCATATTTTCAATAGTCATAGCACATACTAATCACATTTAATGATCCCTTAACTAAGAAATTTAGATTTTGAACGTTCCTGAGGGACAAACAGATATATAAGTAAGGATGAACTTACACGAAGAGGCGCTTACGCAAGAGTGGGCGTAACTAAGATCTTCTTTACTCAAGGCATTATATTCAGAGCACCCCTCACCAAAAAGCTATAGTTTTAAAAACAATTGTTGATAATAAATTTGACTTAGCATTAATTGTCTCACAAAAGTATGAAAACATTATTTCTACACACCTCTAGGCTAACTAATATCTAAAGAGAGAATTGAATCAAATTTACAACTTTATATAGGCGCAATTAACCCTCATCTGATAGAAAACCAAAAGGGCTACAAAAAAGGTGTCTTGCATTTTTTTTATTAAAATGTACAGTTTTTGAGTAATTTAGGTTTGAAATTTTCAAACAGCCGCCATTTTGAAACACATGATTAGAATTAATCGCTTATTTTTCTTGAGATATATCATTGCTAGGTTAAACTTCATGCCAAGTTTGAACTCAATCAGTCAAACATTTTGCTAGATATGAATTATTTTGTACAAATAACAAAATGGTGGATATCTGGAAAACAAAGCATTTTCAGGCCTATGTTTATATGAACTTTTTCTTATTTTTAGCTGTAGAATGAGCTTCTGAGAGATTGACGCATAGTTCTGAATCACCCTGTATAAAAGGGGTTTACCTTAAGAAACAAAAGCAATCTGAAAAAATTTTTAAAAGAAAAGAAACTTAATGATTTCGAATAACAAAATATGTTTACAACACTACAGATCAATGAGTTTAGATTGAATATATTATCTCTAAACCCAGCAAATTATAATTTGAGCTTTGTTGATATTATGGTTGTTTATCTATGTGTGTTTCCTGATTATTGGATTTATTTCCTTAGGAAAACTATTTATTTCTTCCACAACCGTATCTTCATAAAACTAATAAAAACAAAATATAAAAGTAAACTATCATAACATGGTTCATTTAATAAGTACAAAGTACAGAATACAGAAAGTTTACCTGTTAAAAAATGAAGAATTATTAGGTAATGTCTTATGTTCTTCTGTCCGTCCACAGGCTATGTTATTTTTTCGCCTTAACCAACCAACTAAAACCAAAATTAATGTAACATAATTATGTCTCTATAATGTTATTTAGTACATTTGAAATATTTTTAGTAAACAAATTTTTAATTCTAATTTTCTTACAGAAAGAAAGAACGAACAAGATTATTATGTACGTACAAAATGAAAAGCCATTATTCTTATTCCAGTGATTTAAAAGAATATTATTTCAATATCTTTAGTTGGATCAATTACGTAATAAAACAACTTTTACATTCTTCAAACCTTTGAATTTGTGTATTCGAATGCTCTGATAATTACTTAAGGACTGAAATTAACAATAATTGTAATTGAAATCCTGCATACAGTGAAAATATAAACTTAAGCTAAGCAGTAAACTTCAATTTTGTTTAGAGATTAAAAGCACTGACAGGCTATTATCACTTCATAATAAAAATTAAGAACCATGCATACCAACTTCAATGTGCCGTGAAAGTGACAGCGCTATTAACATAGGAGGTGAATCTTAATTTGTTATTTACCATGGAACTATAAGATAAAATTATAAGGCTTTTACAAGATTTTGTCCAAACTAGAACTAAATCTACTAAACATTTCTATTAAATGGTCTTAATAATTTTATATTAAATATGTGTAAAAAAATTGGATGTGTTGTTTTTTATTGGATGTGTTAGCTTTCCCCATTAGAAAAAATATGTGTTTTTAAACCTATTTTTACATACTTCAAAATGTATATTTTAAAAATAAAATTTATATTTAATCTCGAGAGCTTGTGATTTCGTTTTGGGGGCTATTGACTCGTTTTAGTTCATACTATTCCCATTTTTTTGTTTAGGGTGTTTAATTAACATATTTCAAAGAATCATTTTTGTGTAAATCAGTAATAGTTCAAGGATTTTGCAATAGGTTGCGGCAGCGCTGTTTACCCTTACTCTCCTTCCTACTCCTATCCCTTCTATAACCTTTCTATAACTCCGTAGACTAATAGTACAATTTAAAAATGAATCATAATTGATTGTGTTGATACCTTACCTTATTTTCTTTTCTTGTAAAACAGATTTTGACACTATCAATGTTAGATTTGACCTTATTAGATTTTGTTATTAGTGTCAAATCAACAGTTTAGTGTTTAAGTATTTAATTCATTTTCTTTTTGTCACTATGATTATACTTTCGGCCTTTTGTTACAATAATTGCTACTAGTACCTCAAAAAAAAAAAAAAAAAATAAAAAATAAAAACTAAGAAAAGGGAAGTCCTTGATTCTCTCTGCAGTTAGAAAGAAGAGGCGTTTACCCTCCAGGACTAAAAACAGTGGGAAAATAAGAGTTGCATACAATCTCATTGTAGTAGATGTAGTTCATAATTAATTTATAAAGTAATTTGTCTAGTATTAAAAATAGTGAATGAATAAAAATATTATTCAACAAAATTTGAAATAACTGTCTGAAACTTATTTTTAACTAAATTTATGTACCTAGGTAAAATTATTATTATACATAGGCAGCGACTTGAATACTCATACAATGTTTTTAAACCTATGTTGTCGGAATACGTAGAATACAGATTTTGTTACATTTAAACTTTCTTAATTCAGTTTAAACACTTTCGAATGAATGACAAATTAATTGTTTCTAGAAGACTATTTAATATATAATTTACAACTAATATTTGTATTTTACTAGTAGTATTCTGTTCACTTGCCAAACTAAAATTCTTCAAAATACGACTTATAAAATCAAAACTGTTAGTAAATTTTACAGACATTCATTTCATAATAGTAACTACATAATTGATTTGCAAAAATGATTAATGTTTACTTTTAAAATGTTTATTAGAGTTTATACCCATATTTTGAAGGCCTGGTCCTTGCTGGTTCTTTTAACCTTTATTATAACTGCTGTTATAAAATATACAAAACCCTTTGATTTGGATACCAAACATTATTAAAAGGAAGTCAGCAATATTGAAGTTTGTTTACTCTTTTATGGAACCAGTAAACTAATTGATAATCCATGTAACACCTTTTAATCTTGATTACCCAAAGCTTGGGGTTATTGTAGTTCCTAGTAGTTTTATGTTTTAAAAAAATTTCTAGTATAACATTTTGCACTTTTTTAGTATTTATAATTTGCATGGCAAGACAGATCTATCTCGTGCACAATTCCCACACCAATTCATTTTAATAGGCTTGTTTAGTATTTATAATTTGTATGACGAAACAGATCTATCTTGTGCACAATTCCCAGACCAATTTATTTTTGACTT
>JAGFPH010000001.1:958891-971500 GCA_018207615.1 Philaenus spumarius
CAAAAATCTAGAGGGAAACTGTATGGTAAAGTGGTAAAATTAATAAAGGCATCTACTGTATTATCAAGTGAAAAACTAAAGTCCAAATAAAAATAAAATACAAAATGATAAAAAGACATACATAGGCTTTAGTACACGTTCCAGATCAAAAATTATTACTTATAAAAGTTCATAATTGTTTTCTCTTTAACGGAACTCACTCGCTTGTGCGCCGTATCTATTTTTACAATTCTAGTTTTAACTGGTTTACACTGCACATTGCCATAACACAGCGAGTATGAGTTTTATTGAACAACGTGACATTTAGTGAAAAAGCATTAACAAAATTGTATTCATGATTAGCAAAGCGTCCAAATGAAAATAAAATACAAATACAAAATGATAATAAGACATACATAGGCTACAGTACATGTAAAAACAATATTTTTTGAAGAAGTCATAAGTGTTTTCTGTTTAACGGAACTCGCTCGCATGAAAACTAAACAAACGATATGCAGTATGACACGCAACGTTTTAAGATCGAGGGTTTACTTGATACTGAATCAAATTACTGTGTATTCGCAAAAACTAAAAGGGAAGTGTGAGAGGGGGTAAGCCGGGTAAATTAGAACTTAGACACAATAGAAGGTGGGATAGAAGCAGGAATCAGGTGCAAGATAAGGAATCATGACATCACCATCGAGTAAACAATAATCACAGACGTTTGTCTACTCTTACTACGCTACTAAGTGTAATTAATATTATTGTTTATTCAAGTCATTTGTTTGATTATTTATTTAATTCACTATTTATAAATAAATAAACTATGTTATTTATGTAGAAAATCTATTATTCTCTAGTACAAACTGTACTTGTACCGGTCAAAATACCTTAAAACTTAAAAAATCCTAATCCTATTGATGATTAGCAAAGCATTGGAATTACTGTATTTAATAATGATGAAAAACTTTGCTTTTTATTTACCGGGACCATTTTTGACAAAACATTATTTGACTAATATAAGTACAGTATAGTAGATTTGGCGCTATATGTGGATATCACTTTGTGCGGTTACATTAACACATGCGTCTAACGCAAATCGAAATTTTTTTTACTACCTTGGTTAACCCGGAATTTGATTAGTTGGGGCTCCTGTAACCGTGGCTCTACTGTATTTTGTTTTGATAATATCGCGATATCGATATTAATATCAAATATCAGAAACTTTGCGATATCACAAGAACCCTAAGAGAAACTAGAGTAGGCTACAATATAAAAAAAAGATTCTAAGGAAATCAGGATATTCGGTTTATAGGAGGTTTAATTAATCAATTACCTATTATTTCCTCTTGTATAAACATTTCAAATTTGGCATTATGTGGATTTCCTTTTTTAACTGGATTTTATTCAAAGGATTTAATTATGGAATCTATAATAATAGGTAATTTAAATTACCACCGAAAGGAATGAGCATAAGTGTTCTGTTACGGTGTGCCTGCGAGATGGAGGGGGGCAAGGAGAACTCACAGTAACAGTTCAGTTCGTCGATGAGTACTGGCAGCGCTAACGGAATAAAAAGTTACTAAAATGTGATTCTTACGACTGGTATGCATGGCTCTTAACAAGAAATATGAATATAAATATAACAAAAAAAAATGAAATGAAATTAGATAACACATTCGTTTGCTACGCTCAAAAACGTTATTTTTATAACTTTATATTATTTATCTGATCTCGGGACAGTTATTAACCGTCAGGGGTAACCTCAGAAGACCAATTTATAAAATCCCAAAACCCCTCTCCCTTCTGCCACCCCACCTCAAATATTTGCAATGAACACATATAGCTTGTAGCCCAGTCAACGAATGATTCTAGAAGGAAAGTCAATAAGCGGAAAGACCAACTATGGTACATTGTTTGGGGTACCTAGTAGTGTAACATACTAAAAGTCCTTGACCCTAGGGGTGGCGGAAGAGGGGGGAGGGGGTTAAAGGTACCATTTTTTTATTTTTTGCCTATATCTCAGTAGGGGTTGCTTATACAAAAAATATATACGTATACAAAATTAAAGCTGACAAAATTCTCTACATTTTATATACCTATAGTATTTTTGATATCTGTAACCGTTAATGAGATATACGCTCGCGAAAATCAGTAATTTTCGAAAAAAGCATTTCTTCGCATTGGAATACTTTATTATTTGTTCCCCACGCGGTCTACCCTCGTGAGCTCTCTCCAGTTCTTATCTCGTTCGTAGAAAGTCAAATTATTGTGTATTTCGCCGCAGTATATTATTTTATTTTGTTATTACTATTATGTAGCTATGTCGATGGAAAAATGTTTTGTTTCTCGCTTTAGTTGAGTTAGTTTATATAACGTCATACGTCCGTAGGAAGTCGAATTATTGCGTTTTCGCCTTTATATTTTATTATTATTATATCCGGTATATTTTATTAGTATTATATGCGGTATATTTTATTGTTATTGTTATTATATCACAATGTCGACTCAAACGTATTTTGTTTGTGACGAGAACTTGTACGAAAGTGGTGGGAAAGTGTCCTGTATGAGTGCAAAAGTAGTAGCTTCACTGATAAGTGCCACTTTACAAAAAAATGACGGAAAAAGCTCCAACCTTGTAGGTTTGACACCCTCAAAGTTCATTCCACATGCAGAAAACATTATTCGTGAGCCGAAAGAATTGCAGCATATGTGATGAAACAGGCCCCTGTTTTGAAACAGCCATTGATAAGTCAACAGATTCACAAGTCGTTATCATTGGAGAGGACACAGACCTCATAGTCCTTCTGATTGTGCTAATCCCCAAAGGCCAATACATCATAATTATTAAACCGAGCCGAGGAAAGGTGCCAACCAGTCTGTATTTCCTCCGCTGAGTTACAGGAGCTCAAGGCATTATGCTCATCCATTCTTTCACAGGATGTGATACTATAACAGCAGCCTTCCTCAAGGGAAAACTTGCATTTGCCAAACTTTTCAAGAAGGATACACATGTAGCATATGCTTCTGAAGTCTGTAAGACACTCATAAGCAGATTCCAGAGCAGGACAATAATTGTTTCCTAAGGTGCTACGGTGCCCCGAAGAAAGAAAAATCACTCAACAAATATTGCTAAGACACAATCGTCAAGTCTGTGGCGAATGTGCAGCCCGATATCTCATCCCTCTCATTATCCGAGGGATCAGCCAAACATCATAGTCATCGGTGCTACTTTCAGATACAACGGTGTCAACACTATCTTACGGCCAGAGGAATGGGGGTGGGAGCATAATGTGATGGAATTCTTAACTACCTCATCCCTATTAGAACCCAAGATACAATAGCCTCAGATGACATTTTGAACCTAATACGCTGCAGTTGCCGGAAGGCCTCAATGGTTTGTTCTACTATATATATATTCAATAAAAATAAAATGTTGGTTCATCACTCTAGGCCTAACCTAACTTTGGTGTGTGTATGTTTAATTTATTTTACCTGCCTTAACGGCAACATACTCACATAATTTACGTTTTGTGCACATTTTTAAGGCACAGTACGTTACGAATGATATAATTTACTCCTTCAATTTCAGTATCGGCTCACGTATAATGTTTTCTACATGTGAAATGAACTTTGAGGAATGTCAAACCTACAAGGTTGGAGCTTTTTCCGTCATTTCTTTGTAAAATGGCATTTATCAGTGAAGCTATTACTTTTGCACTCACACAGGACACTTTCCCACCACTTTCGTACAAGTTCTCATCACAAACAAAATACGTTTGCGTCGACATTGCGATATAATAATAATAACA
Source organism: Philaenus spumarius (assembly GCA_018207615.1). NCBI lineage: Eukaryota > Metazoa > Arthropoda > Insecta > Hemiptera > Aphrophoridae > Philaenus > Philaenus spumarius. The sequence continues at coordinate 962,683 of JAGFPH010000001.1, forward strand.
ATAAAATATACCGTATATAATACTAATAAAATATACCGGATATAATAATAATAAAATATAAAGGCGAAAAACACAATAATTAGACTTCCTACGGACGTGTATGACATTATATAAACTAACTCAACTAAAGCGAGAAACAAAACATTTTTCCGTCGACATAGCTACATAATAGTAATAATAAAATAAAATAATATACTGAGACGAAATACATAATAATTTAACTTTCTACGAACGAGATAAGAACTGGAGAGAGCTCACGAGGGTAGACCGCGTGGGGAACAAATAATGAAGTATTCCGATGCGAAAAAACGTTTTTTCTAAAAAATTACCGATTTTTGAGAGCTTATATCTCATTAACGGTTACAGATAGCAAAAATACTATAGGTATATAAAATGTAGAGAATTTTGTCAGCTTTAATTTTGTATGCGTATCTATTTTTTGTATAACCAACCCCTACTGAGATATAGGCAAAAAATTAAAAAATGGTACCTTTAACCCCCCTCTTCCGCCACCCCTAGGGTCACGGACTTTTAGTATGTTATACTACTAGGTACCCCAAACAATGTACCATAGTTGGTCTTTCCGCTTATTGACTTTCCTTCTAGACCCCCCTTTTGGGCATTCGTTGACTAGGCTATTGTGATACATCAAATTGAAGCCCTTTAACACTAGAACCGGCAACATTAACAAAAATGGATTTTTCGGCGTGTGCAAGAATTTTTTTCAAAAATTTGCCAGAAATAGTAAATGAACCCCAAACCAAAAGTGTTCTATAGCTTTTTTGTAGAGAAAGGTTCAAAGAATTTATATGTGCCAGTAAAAAAATGATAGATGCAAAATTTACAAAGTTATTAGCTCAAAAAACAAAAAATTTTCAGTTACGAAAAATAAAAGTCCAACTTTAGGTCTACATAAAAAGTAGTAAACATTTTTTGTAATTTTTTCATAAATGTAAAAAGATTTTGCAATTTAGTTCTAAATAAAACTGTATAAAAACATTTATCAATTTCAAATTTCTTATTTTGAAAACACCAGTTTTTATGTTCCAACTACAAGGGTGCTAACAAAACTAGGCCTGGTTTGAAACGTAAGTTAGAAATATTTTCTTTGCCCAAAAATGAAATATTATTATATAACAAAGTGTAGACAATAAATAAAAGAATTGAACTGTGTACTTGTAAATTATTGTATCACAATAGTATTTGAATTAACTTTATTTGAATCACAAAATGAAATCAATCAAATGAAACGTCGAGCTGATAAAACAATGAAATGACCGTTGGAAATTTAGTGTGGGAAACAACCATGCTAAGCTATCTCATGTGACCGTTTAAATTCACGAAAACTATGTACTTTCCACTGCTGTTTAAATAATATATAACAGGTTAAATCTAGTTCACTTTACTTTACACCGAACGAAAGATCGAAGTTTTGTCTTCAAAATGGTATAAAGAAATCTAAAGAAACATATCGAATTGTAGGCGTTATCTTGGTTGACAAATGTGCTGTTTCATTGGTTTAAAACTGTCCAATTGCAAGGGTTTACAGAAAGCTTTGTCATTTAAAATGTATAAGTCTGACGTTTGTTTGGAAATCAGTTTTAGAAAGATAAAATCTTGATGAATCCAATGGTTACTTCATATTATTGATCAAAATACTTCTGTTGAGCGCCATTGAGCTTTAGAAACGTGAGAAAGTTGAGTATAATTGCTGCGTGATTCAATAGGAATAGGTTTACAGAAATCTACAATTTTAAAACAATGATTACACACGTAAATATATGTTTTAGAAAGAAAATGTAAATACAAAAATTAAAGTTTGAAAGTTATCATACAAATTATATCTGCTAGGATCCATGAAGTAAGTTTCAGTACAATTTTCTGCCAATAATGAAGGTACGCAGTACTGAAATAGGTCTCGATAATGGAGGAACTCCGAAACACGTCGACAAACTTAAGTGAAAGTGTTACGTTAGGATTGGCAGAAAATTGTACTTAAACTTAAAGTTTGAAACATTACCTTTCCAATGGTGTTTGTCTTTTTGAGATTGGAAGATTTTTAGTGGGTCAAATATTCAATACAATCACTCGTTACAAATGTGTTGGAGTGACGGTACATTATGTACCGTCTGCCGGTTCTAGGGTTAAAAACCATGCATTTTTGTGGTAAGACAACAAAAACTGGCTGATGCTTTCATTCGATATGCTCAAAATTTTTATTTTGTAAATTATTTTCTTGAATTTTATAAAAATGGGTTATCACTAGGGGTCTGCGGGTACCTGAATTTTCGGGTTTCGGGCAGGTTTTTTCACTACTGAGGGTCGGGCGGATCCAAAATATACGTTAAAATACGGTCGAGTATTTTCTCTACACCCGATAAATTCAGGTAGTGAGGAATTCAGTCCCGATAAATTCGGGTAGTGAGGAATTCAAAACCCGATAAATTTGGGTAGTGAGGAATTAAAGTGAATTAGTGAGGAAATCTAGTAAGTCACATAGATAATACTATTATTCTGATGAAAAAAATTAAAAACTTAAACAGTAAAGACACGCCTTGTGTTTTATGTGCGACATGATTATATTGTCTTGCATAATCCGTGAGTATGCTTACCAGTCCAGTATATTATTATCTATGTTGTATAATTCGTTACTTTGGAATTGACTAACCAATAATTTCCTCCGAATTTTTAGTAGGGAATGTTTTCTCCGACTACTGATACTGTGATATGATATTCTTTTAGCTTTCTAAACTAAGGCCAGCCTTTCAAATTGCATACAAGCATGTTACCAGAAATGAAATGCAAAGCTGAAATGTCAACATTAATTTTACCCGGTCGACGTAAAAGTTTTTGGCGGAAACGGAAAGGTTCTAAGTCATAATAGTTCACTTTTGCTTTACGCTGTTTAGTAGTCTGTATTTTGTGATTCCGTGTTGTTTGAAGTTATAATGAACATCACAGCCAATGTTTTTGTTGTTTACAATTTGTGTTAAAATAAATAAATGTTTCTCTTTTTTGAAACGGTTTATAAAAGACAAAAGATTATTTTAATTTATTAAATGAATTCCTTAAATTAGCCACACATTGTGAAATAAATTTTCAAAGACTCACTTTGTGAAGTCAGGTAACTTGTAATGAAAATACTTAATAAGCTAGGCCTATTTTTAAAAAGAAATCAATAACTAGGCCTTTGTTTTACAATATTTCTTTATTATAGGCAAAAGTCTTACTGGTTCTTTTACCACTGTAGACTATATTCAGATTTACAGGTTTACAATTATAAGTTTATAGAGCACTTAAATATACAATCACACGATTGTATATTAATAAAACAATAAAATATATTCACAAATGACAAATTATAACTCTATTATCTCGGGTTAAAAGGATCCTGGTCTATTAAATATGCAATCAGAAATATAAAACTTAGGTCTATACAGGATGAAATATCTAAAGCTAGTGAATGTTACAAAGTGTTAAAATAGTTCAAGTTTTTTAAATAATTACAAATTTGATATCAATGGTTGATTTTAGTTGATTATTGCTCACTTCAAAATGAAAGTCGCTGTTTTACAAAGGGTAATAAAATTTAGATGGAATTACCTTTGCAGAAGTTCAAATTTGGTTTGGTACTTCACCAATTAATTATTTAATAATGTAAATTTTATAATTGTCTCTTATCTTGATGGTATTTTATATTCTTCCTTTATTTTTCTAAAAGTATATTTTAACTTATTTCACTTGAAATTATTTATGAGTTTATTAAGTACGTCTGAACAGTATAAGGTTTAATGCTGAAGTACCAATTTTAGTTCAACCATTGCCGGGCTTCCACAGACAGTGCTGTTACAAGTATCTCTAACAATTGTTTTTGTTACTTAGTCCCATAGGTGGCTGGTGTTTCTGGTCATGTACACAAAATATTTTACAAAGTTTATTTTTATTAGTTTTTATCGGAGATATTTATGTTTTCACAATGTTTATAATGATATTTAACCTTTATTAGTCTTAATTTGTCCGAATTATGTAATTATTTGCTTTTGTAAATTCATATAACTTTATCTTTGTTCACCACCGAACGCAATCATAAACAGCTGTTCTATATGCATCTACGGACGTCGTATTCAGTTAGTCATGCAACTTCGCATATCGTAGCACATTTACCAATAACCTTACTTTGTTTGGTTTAACACATTTTCAATTTTATAACACTTTGTTTAATAAACTATACATTGCTTTTGAAATTTAACTCTATTACAAGTTATATTGCACGAATAAATCTATACACTAATAATATTTTGAAATGTGAAACATTTTGAATACGTAGATAGGCTTATGCCTACTTGCAAATTAAACTTGGTTTGTATATAAAAAGGTAAGTTAAGTGTTATTTAGTTATATGAGTGTTTATCGTTATTTCTTTACTATATACAATTTCCTGAAGTGAATTTTGTGTTTAAATGATTTTGTCTAGATCGAATTTTGAGGTTAAAATTTAGGCTATCTTGTTAACATTACTTTTCACAATCTTTTAAGTCAGTTTACCAGGATCCTTTAATTTTTGTGAATTTGTTTATATCCCAACTGGGTCAAATGTTATAGGTTGTGTTATTTTATTAGTTCTGTAATGTTTGGTTAATAGTTTTATTTTTAATTCTTTTTGTACTGTGTAGTTTAGATTTCCTAAAATAAGCAATTTTATCACTAGAAATATTGGTGTAGCCGGTCCTAGTACTGCTAGGGCTAAGAGTTTTGTAACAGATAGCGACCATGAGAAAAATACCAATACGAATCGAACGGAAAATAAATCCAAATTAGCAATCAGGAGGCATACTTTCAGGAATAGAAAGTCAATTCAATTAGCTTAATAATTAATAATTTAGTTTGGTTAGGCTGATTACGTTTTTAGTAACTTGGTGTTTTAATCCCGGATCACTTCCTCATTCCCAGGATTTCGGGACTAGTCCCAAGATTTAGATTTATAAATGTTTCTCTGATAACCTTACGAAAATTAGGTTTTTTAGTAATTAAACTCCTTTCAATTGTGTTTATGTATATTAAACGCTCCATAAAATTGATATATTTAGCCTATATACATAAATTAATTTATTTGCGTTTTTATAGCACATATTTGTAACTTTTCACTTTTGCTTTGCATGATATTTAAACTGTATATTAGATTTAAATTTTCCTGGTATATGAAAGACATCAAAGTTTTACCAACAGTTACCTAATAACCTTTTTTTAATAACATGTATATTAAACCTATAAGATTGGTTTGCCTAACCTGGTGCTGGGAACTAGGAGTTTTATCGAAACAACAACATATGAAATTGGTATTTACTTATGGAACAAACTTTAGTATTTTATATTTTAAATGTTGAACAAACACAAGTGGTAAAAAAGCTACATTTATATACTAAATGAAAGTGAAGTAAACACTGTAAATTTCGTAAAAACAGAAAACATGTAAATGTACATACAGTTTTTAACTTAAACTATTGAAAAAAAACTTTGAAACCAAATATCTACTGAAAATTGAATTTCTCATATAATACCAAAACTCACAAACAAAATAATACTCTAAGTAGGCTACTCAGCTACTCTACTATTTAAAACCAATTTTATTACACTCCAAACTATAGTAAACTATAACAATGTAGACTCAAGTGAGATCGTTGAAGGTCAAGTCTGTCTCTTCGGTAGGCTGTCACTGCTACGGAGGGTTGGCTTGGCTGATAAGAATGTATGAATATTAAAAAGTAACATTCGCAGTTTGACATCATCAGTTCTAAGTGTTGACATAAATGATCGTATTTTGTTTTTCTTTTAATTAATTAAAGTTATATTGGATTACAATAATTTTGTAATAAAAATAGTTACTATACATTGTAAATCATACAAACAGGTTCATACTTAGCTAATCCCGGGGTTGACGGGACCGTAAAATGGTCCGGTATCCCGAATCCCGGGATTGAAACCTCTATTAGTAACCTAATAACTTACTAAGTAGGCCTAGCCCTACAGTACTAATATAATATTTATGAATTCTGAGATAAGTGCAAAATTCAAAGGAAAAGTTGTATTTTCTAAATATAACATAATCAGTTGCTTCGAGTTTTCGTTTACTACCCGATCAGACTCGGGTAAAATATTTCACTACCCGACCCGACCTGAGTGAAAAATTTCACTACCCGACCCGAACCAAAAAATCACTACCCGCAGACCCCTAGTTATCACACTATCTTATGCCCTGATAATAAAATATAAAAATGTATGCCTTTAATGGCACACTGCATTTTCACTTTAATTTCTTTACTTGTGACCTGAAAAAATCCTTGATATGGTTATCGGTTTAACGTAAAAATACGTTTTAAGTACTAATTTTGATTTTACTACCACAGAAATTCATGTTTTATAAAGGGTTTTGATTTGATGTATTACAAGTCAAAAAATATGTTCATTACAAACTGTTGACATGGGGTGATAGGAGTGGAGTTTGGGGGATTTTGCAAATAGGTTTCAAAAGGTTCATAAAAGATGAACAGCTGTCCCGAGAACAGATTTTGGATATCTCTTTTCGACTTTTGAAAATATAAAATTATAAAAATAGGTTACAAAATAACATTCTTGAGACTAACGAATCAATGCGTAAGACAATTATTATTTTCTTACTACAGAAATTCATGGGTTTTAAAGGGCTTTAATTTGATGTATCACAAGCCATATGTCTGTTACAAATTTTTGAAATTGGGGTGGTAGGTGGAGACAGGGATTTAGGGAATTGGGAAATAGGTTATCTAAGGTTCTCCCTGACAGTGAATGTTCCAAGATCAGATTTTTTACATCTCTTTCGTTTTTTTTTTTTAATATTAGAGGTGGTAGGTTTTCAAAAATACCCAATACCCTATATACATAATAAATATGTAGCGTTACTGTTGATTGTTTCTGGACATATATCTAGGTTTACTTTTTGTGTATGTTGTTAAAAATATGTATATTGTAATATTTTGTATTCATTGGCATGTCATCTGGCCTATATGTGCTGTATTGTGACAAATAAAACAACATATAAATGTATTTAATTAATGCTATTATGTTACATATCAATTACTAAAGAAAAAAACAAATAGTCAAAATAATAAAAAGGTTTACGTATATCTTTAAGTAAATTATATTTACTGTACAATGTTGATGAAACTTTTACGGCAGTTAGTCATTATTAATATAACCATTAGTTTATAGTTGCATATAAAATGTATCACAAATTTTTATAAAACTAGTTTAAATTACCAACACCAGCGGAAATAGATACTAATTATCAAAACATAAATTCTTCGACTTCAAAAAGTTAAATTTCTACACACTTATCTTACAAAAACTAACATAAAATGCAATATGTTTTTTAGAAAGCTATTACAATCATATTTCTAGCTTACCTGGACAAACACCATTATTTAAGTGGTCAACATTAACGCAGTCTATAAAATCTTGTTCTGGCACTTCTCTAAAATAAAAACATAAATACAAGTTAAAAATACAAATTAAAACTATTGATTGCTTCTGTAAGAATGTCTTAACATTGGTAAGACGGGTCATCACTGCTGGAACAGACTTAATTGTTGTACAGAGGCAATGAAGTACTATTACACATAGTAATAGTTAGCTTCATGAATCCTACCTGAAGGACTTACACTTCCTGCGGTTTCGACGTATCGACAACCAGCAGATGCATAAGGACCTCAATCCAAAGGCAAGCCTGGACACTGATTAAGTCTGCATCAGCACCGAAGACCACATCACAGATATAATAGTTCAAAAGCTAATAATTAGGTAAATTATTCAATTTTCAATAAGCAAGAATTTATTAAACCATAAGGAAAGACAAATCATGTCTAGACATATGAAACTGTTCCATTACTGCAACTTGTAACATACGTGGCCAATGCAGACGATAAAATAACTTTGTTACAATGAAAAATGTAATAAACATCATATATGTATATTGAAGGTTGAAGACGCAATAATTTTATATACAGTCAACTCCCGATTAAACGGGATCAGTTTATACGGGTTGCGGCTCAACCGGGATCGTCTACCGCGTCGAGAGAAGAGAGAGTGGTGGGGCGAGAAGTGAAAAAATGCGGGTGACAGGAGGGCGGGCGGCCTTGTAGCTATTAATAGAGCTTGCCCCCACCACTGCCTGTACATTAGTCAGTCATGTAGTGTGTCACATACAGTGTTGAACGTTGTGTTTCATCATGTGCTGCCAAGTTTGTGTTTGTAATTTGTTTCGTACTATAGTTTTTTTGTATTGTAGTTACATTTGTGAAATAGATAAAAAACGTAAAAGGACCGTTTTATCTATTGAGCAAGAGCTACACATTATTCAACAATTTGAGAAGGGTAAAAGCGTAAAATCTTTAAAAGAAGAATATGGTGTTGGTGACCAAACAGTCCGGGACTTAATTAAGAAAAAAAGTGAACTGTTAAAATTTGTGTGTTCATCGGACTTGTCATCCGGTATGAAAAAACGAAAAACCATGAAAAAGTCGACTAATGATGACTTGGACCGCGCTCTACTCGAATGGTTTAATAATTAACAAGCTCAAGGGAACCCAATTAATGGAACAATATGCTGTGAAAAAGCGAAGTTTGATTTTGAAGCCCTAGGGCCTAGAAGGTAGTTTTGACGCTTCGTCAGGCTGGCTTACGCGTTTTAAACAACGCCATGGTATACGCGAACTGGATATTCGCGGATAAAAATTAAGTTGTAAGATTTCATAACATTATTCACATTAATTTGTCATATTTTTGT
>JAGFPH010000001.1:971510-1010399 GCA_018207615.1 Philaenus spumarius
GAAATATCTATTTATCTATTAAACTAAATTAAGAAGATATAAAGAAAAAACATAACAAAGTGGTGACCAAGAAGCGGCAGAAAAGTTTCGTAAAGACTTTAATGAGTTTGTGTTACGTAAAAATTTACTTCCCGAACAGATTTACAACACTGACTGATTTACAACTGGGGTTATTTTGAAAGTGCCTTCCGTCAAAAACGTTAGCTGCTGAACATGAAAAAACTGCATCGGGACACAAAGTTAGTAAAGAGAGACTCACTTTAATGTGTTGTTCTAATGCAACTGGGTCACACAAAGTTAAGCTCTTTGTTATTGGAAAATCAAAAAAACCTCGTTCTTTTAAGGGTACTCGAACAGGCAGTAAATATGCCTGTCGACTACTCAAGTCAAAAAAAAAGCTTGGATGAACAGACATTTTTTATAATTGGTTTCAAACTAACTTTTGTCCGTCGGTACGTCAGTTTTTGAAATCGAGCGGCCTACCCCAAAAAGCAGTGTTGGTATTGGACAACGATGAATGTTATTAAAATCGAACGACGGTAATATTTTTGTCAAATATTTGCCCCCCAATGTTACAGCCCTAATACATCCATGGATCAAGGAGTCATAGCTTCTTTAAAAAGAAACTATCGCTCAAGCATTTTGAGAAAATTCATAGAGGAGGGTAATGACCTAAAAACATTTTTCAAAAACTACAGTGTTCTGGATGCCATTTATGAGGCAGCGGCGGCTTGGGAGAAAGTTAAGCCGTCTACAGTAACAAAATCATGGAGAAAAATATTTCCCGATTTATCATTAGAGAACAGTTTTGCTGGACTTGAAAATACCGGTGAAATGGACTTGGCAAGGTTAGCAAACACTGTATCAGGCGGGGAAAACGTTGACGAAGACGATATCACTAAGTGGTTTGAAATAGACGCCCAGCTATCTGCATTCGAGTGTTTGACAGATGAAGATATTCTGATGCGCGCGCATGGACAGGCAGAAAGTGAAAGCGACAGCTGTAACAAGGGGGAGGCGAGCGACAGCATAGACTGCATTCTGCAGCCGAAAGTGACACACGGCACAGCTCTGAGTTACGTCGAAGGCCTTCTTGACTATTTAGACGGTCAAGGTGATGCATTATTATGTGACAAGCTCATGTTACGAAAATAAGATCCACAATTTTGAAAAAGGAAGCAATCGCGAAAAAACAAAAAACTCTGACGGACTATTTTAATCGTTGTTGAACATTCTGGACTACATATTTTAATCATGTTTGAACATTGTAAATAATATATTGCTGTACTGTTATTTCAATCTAAATAATGCTGTGTTTGTAGTTTTTTATACGTTTTAGGTGCGATTAAAGGTACAGTACAGTATAACCATTATGTTTATAATTCTTGCATAATACCTTGAATTTGGGCCCTATACTATAACGAATTGCTTTAACCAGGATTTCACATTATCCGTGATGGTCTTGCCGGTAATTATCCCGGATAATCGGGAGTTGACTGTATATATAAATAGTCGCAATAATTTTTAATAAAGTGAAATAATAATCATTTAATAAACAAAGATAAATTTACAAAAGCCAGACATAACTTTAGAATAAATATGTAAAGGCAGACATAAATTATATAACATAATAAATTATATACATATAAACAGTGACAGTGATTTGATACAAAAGAGTGTTATATAAACAAATTGAGTGATGGTATAAAAAGTGACAATAGAACCAAAATAATAATAAACAATAACAACATTTTCCTTATTTCAAAATAAACTAATATATATATAAAAATATACAACAACAAATGTACAATAACAACGAAGTATGAGTTTGTTAGAAACAGCAAGTTGGCAATGTTGTTGCAAAGGCGGATGTGAGGAAATTAAAGGGACTTCCTTCTACTTGATATGTAGAAAAGATGGCTGATGGTTGTTAATTGAGATGGAAGGAGTTAGATTTGCATAGAAATCTGTACATTTCTATGTCATCAATAGAAATATAAAGTTTTGTTTGTTGAGAGTTTGCAATGAAGAAAAAGTTGTATAGTAAGAAAATTTTGTAAATTGAACGTTTTACAAAAAAATTTAACTGTATTATAAGTGCACATGTGCTAGAAAAAGAAGAACGGTTTTTTGTTAAAATTCATTAATTGTGGCAATTGAACGATGGAAAATCTAATACGCAAGTATCTAGATATTTTTAATCTTTGTAAATTGGTAATAATGTGCCTAAACAAGTTCAATTTTAATAATGTATGTATTTTTTTATGTTGTACAAATTTGAAGTGTTTAATTTTGAGTCAATCATGAAGTATTAAATTCAATTAAATTGTTTGCTTGCGATGCACTGACTAATTATTTTATAGCATGATTCCCACTCATATATAGTAAGTACTAACTTAGCCAAAACGTACCACCCTCGAGGTTTTTTAAACAAAGGTAAATTAGTTTGTTAAATTGGTAATCTAGGTAAATACACATTGTGACGTCATTCAATTGTGTAATGTAAATGGTCAACAAAAGGTAACCAAAGAATGAACGCCTATGACCTAGAAAGATGAAATGTAGGTAAGTAGGTAAAAAATAAACAGACACAGCTGAGGTTAGATTCTTTAATATTGAATATTTTGAGAAAGCAAGTGTTGTTACTGATAATAACAAAATAATTTGGTAACATAAATAGTACTTTGAGTCAGATACTTACATTTCTTGGTTTTTATAATTATTGAGTATATTTTTTATCTTAAATTTGTCAAAATCACGTGAACCATTTTTTTAAAAATATTTTAACTAAAATTATTTTTTTTTTATTGTTTCGCCTCACGTTACAAACTGTTAGCTTTATCAATCTTAATTTAAGCTATTCTAATATAATTTTAAAAAAACATGCAATGATGGCCAATTACTAACAAGAGAGAGAGAGAGAGAGAGAGAGAGAGAGATAGGTTATTTTATTTTTGATTTTATTTATCAGGCTTGATAGACTCGCTTATTCCAGCAGTCACAAATTTAAAAAAAAATGTTTACAACAAGTATCTGTTTTGTTAGTCTAAATGGTGTATTGCTTGTGTAGTATTTTATGAATTAATTGTGCTATTAGTAGATGATTGTAAATAAATTATTTTGATTATTATAAAAATTGATTAAGGATACCAGGAGATGCATCTATCTAGTGTTTATAAGATACACACAGAAATTGATTAATACAACTATAATAAACGGTACCAGGAACTGGCACATACTTTCTCACAAACATATTTAAATTATTAACATGTTCACTGCTAAGGATGCACATGTCATTGTGAGCTTGACACTATGAGAACCGGCCGACGCACACGCCAACCCGCATATTGGGTGTATTTTCAATACACAATGCATTGTGTGCTTCGCAAGGCAACTCCCGTATGTAACCCCAACTGTGACTTCATAATTAATTGTATTAAAGTAGGAGAGGGGATAGTACATTAAAGTGGAAGAGTAAGTAATAAAAATTATTATTAGCTAAAGAGGAAACTATTCAATTGATTTCGAACAAATTTGTACCAAACATGTCAATTAGTCCTATATAGACGCACGAAAAAAGGTTTTGACAAATTTTGAAAAACAACCTCCTTTTCGGTCAAAAAATTACCAAAAATCAGATATTATTATTATTATTAGCTAAACGAGAATTTTTTGAAAGATGCGGTTTTTTGCATATGGTTGGGTACATTAAGGGCTACAGATAAGCCAAATTTTATCAAAATCGTTAGAGCCGTTTTTTTATAAAAAAATAATAACTGATTTTTTTTGGGGTGTTTTGGCCAAATAGAGGGTTGCTTTTCAAAATTTTTCAAAACCTTTTTTCATGCATCTATACAGGCCTAATTGACATGTTTGGTGCAAATTTGTTCGAAATCGATCGAATAGTTTTCCCTCTAGCTTTGTATATACAGACAAACATTTTGTAAAAACCACTTTTTTGGACTCAGGGGGTCCTAAAACGGATATTTCCACAATCATCTCAACATCGATTTTTTTTTCGATCACTATACTTTCTCTATACTATAGTATAATGAGGAAGTAAAATGATTCGGTGTTCTAATTTATTATTTTGTAAGAGTAAAAATAATGGTAAATATATTTTCTTGTAAGGAATGTATATAAGAGGGGTGAGTTATTAATAGATTTCATTATCTCTAATAATTTAGCAATTGTTAACAATGTTAATGAAACAACTTTTGTAACGAAGGTCAGAATTGAGGTTATTGACCTAATTCTGAGCACTGAAGGGATGGGAAAGAGGATACATGACTGGAGCCATCTTTGTCAGATTACAAGCATGTTTGTTTCAGGATAGGAGAGGTGAAACTAGAATGCCAAAATTATAGGAATCCAAGGATGTCAGACTGGGAATCCTATAGACATGATCTCGGAATGAAGACGAGAGTAAAGACAGATAAGGTCCAGGACATAGAGGAACTGGAGAAGCCACCGTAGACTCCTATGAGAAACACTGTCCTTTGAATGTAGGAGCCGGATGGTGAACCCACGAGATATCAGTCATGAGAAAGAGGGTAAGAGCCCTTTTTAAGATCGCTAAAGTGCATAAGAGATGGGACACTTATCATGACTTGTTATCTCAGTATAGCAGGATGATAAGGAAGGCCAAGAGGAATTCCTGGGGTAAGTTCTGCATGGAGAGGAGAGGATGCGGAAAGCTTCCAGAATTCACAAACTCTTGGCTAAAGACCCAGTATCACCAGTAGGCAATATTAAAAAGGCTACTGGAGAACTCGCTGTAGAACCGGGAGAAGTGCTGGAGGAACTCCTTGTGGCACATTTTCCTGGCTGTACAGTATTGAGGGACAGCGGAGGAGCATCTATTCACTCCTATGAGAAGCACTGTCCTTTAACAAGTGTGAGGAACGTGGGAGTCTGTAATGGTGTTGGACCCGCTGTTGGAATTAGCGATTGGAAATTGGACAGTCGTATAGTTACATGCAGTCGCATCAAATGGGCAGTGGGAATATTTGAACCATATAAATCTGGGGGCAATAGGATAGTTTGTTGTCTGTGCTTTGCAGGCTGTATACTGTACAGAGCCAGTTTAGCAACTGGACATATTCACACGATCCTGGAGAAAGACCAGGGTTGTGTTTATACCGAAACCAGGTAGGGTAAATTACACCAATCCTAAGGCATTTCGTCCAATAAGTTTAATATCTATTATGCTGAAGGTATTATAAAAGATAATACACACATTATGTGTAAAGATATACAGGCATATATGTGATAAGGCGCTTGTGGAACGCCCGATTCAAGCCAATCAGTTTGCTTGTATGCTATTTAAATCCTGTGAATTTGCATTGCACCACTTGATGGGTAGAATTGAAGGAGCTCTGGAATGTAAGGAAGTAGCATTTGGTGTCTTCCTGGACATTGAAGGTGCTTTTGATAATACCAAAACAGAGTCGATAATCGATGCTGCCGGGGGGCGTGGGGTTGAGGGTCTGCTTTGCAGATTTATCATGACCATGCTTCAGGGCAGGGTTGTAGAGTCTTCTCTGTATGGTGAGGCCGTGGTGGTTAGAGTGGAGCGAAGATGTCCACAGGGAGGGGTACTTTCGCCCCTTCTGTAGTACTTTGTGGTGGATGACCTTCTAAAAAGAACTCAACAACAATGGTGTATATATGTGCAAGGATATGCAGACGATGTTGTTATTCTAGTGGTAGGTAAGTTTGTACCAACTGTGACGGAGCTGCTTGGAGTAGTACATAGGACTGATGAGAAGTGGTGTGGGAGAACGGGACTGGTGTCAGTCCGAGCAAGACTCCAGCCATCCCATTTACCAGACGAAGGAAACTGGAGGGCTTTGGGCTCCTCAGTCTTCAAGGCAGTGGGATCACCATAGCAACAGCAGTACACCAGAGGCTGAACTTTTGTGCACAACTAAATCGAGTGATCGATAGAGGTAAGTGGACACTAATAGCGAGCAGGCGCATGGTGGGGCGGACAAGATGGTTGAAGCCTAAGTTTATGCACTGGCTTTACACCTCTGTGGTAAGACCAGCGCCACTGTTCTGTATGGTGGACAAGAACAGAGGTCCAGAGTGTGGTGGCGGGTCTGGTGAGAGTTCAACATCTTGCCTGCTTTGCTATCACTGGAGCAATTTGCAGTGCTCCCAGTGCCGCTCTGGACTGCTGTCTGGACCTTCTTCCACTGGACCTTTTTATCAAGGCTGCAGAGAGGAAGAGTGCTCCCTGAGTGTGAGCTAGAATGGAACACGTGCGGCTTAAAAACAAAGGGGAGTTCAGGTGCAGGAATCTATGGTGGAAACCCAAGGCAGGAATGTGTGCTGCCGATGGGGAAAACCCAACAGTATTCCAAACAGAAATTACAGCTCTACTGGAATGTGACAGAGAGAACATTAGACTCGGTCATATGAACAGAGAAATTTGCATTTATACAGATAGCCAGGCAGCTTTGAAAGTTCTGAGCTCAAATGAGTTCAGGTCAAAGCTAGTCTGGGAATTCGTCGAATCTATGAAACAGCTTGCGGGTCTCAATGAGGTTACACTCTGTTGGGTACCAGGACATGTTGGAATAGATAAAAACAAATGTGCAGATAAGTTGGCAAACAAGGCATCAGCTTCTGAATTCACAGGACCTCAACCTTTCTGTGGCATACCCAAGATGGTAACTATGCAGGTGGTTGCCAACCTGGCAAGACTGGAACATGGAGGTGGAGGAGCATCCCTGGATTGAGGATGAGCAAACTTTCACTTCTTCATATGGTCCATCAAAACAAATTGCATCCGACATTCTGTCATTAAGTAGATGCAAGGTAAAAGAGACGGTCACTCTAATTACAGGACATGGCCACCTAATGAAACACATGAAGAACATGGGAATTTTTACTGGAAATTCTAAATGCAGGAAATGTGTCCTGCAGGAGGAAACCGTGAACACCTAATTTATGAGTGTGAGAGGCTGGAACAGATTAGTTATGAAACCTTTGGTAAACTGAACAAAGAACAAACCATACCTCAATATAACCTTACTAAAAGGATTCTTAAATTCAATGGGCTTATGGATCTTGACAAGGGTAACGCGGGATCAACATCCTTATGTGGGAGCGCAATAAGCTCTAGAGGCTGATTGACATGTATAAGATTATGGACCGCCCACAGAAGAAGAAGACGTGGGAACAAAAAAAATTAGCAGGCGCCAGATCTGGACAGTACGGTGGATGTTGCAAAACTGTCATGCTACGCTGAGTCAAAAATTGGTGCGCATCTGGTGCCGAGCAATTACCACCTTTTTCCAGCGATGAAGACCTGGCTCGCAACACAGCGCTTTGACAGTGACGTTAGAACTTCATGCCAGTGTAAAACAGTGGTTGAAATCTAAAATGGCAAATTTCTACAGAGAAGGCATTAAAAAACTTGTGTACCGTGCCTCAATTTGTGCTAAGCGGCTATGTAGAAAAATAGTTGAATACTGTCCCTTTCAAATATATAATAAAATTTCTCTTTTTTATTTATTTGGTTTTTAATTTCAAAACATAAGTTACTTTCTGGACAGCTCTCGTATTTAGTATTCAAGCATGGGTCTTCTAAATACGAGTTGATTAGTCATGGGAATTCATTACAAGGTAGTGGATAATCTATCCTTTGGAAACATGTGACAGGTTTTATTTGTTATTTAGGTAGAGATGTCTATGGCCTCTAAATTATTTGGTATCTGTGGCCAACTAACTATAAGTATTTTTTTTTTTTTTTATCAATGGTTATTAACATCACAGATGAGTAGTTATTACAGTAAATTTAATTGTAACGTTAGATTCCTCCAAATTTATTATTTTTTTGCAACAATCCTACAGGCTACAATTTGCATAAATGTCAAAATTAATAAATACAAAATTATAACAAAGTACACACCTCATATGCTTGAATTGCCATTCAATCAAATCAAAAATTATCCACTGTAAGCCATCAATTTTTGTGTCTGAAACCAATAGTGGTTTTAATCTTCCATAAGTATATTCAATCCGAGCAATTAAATGATTGAGCAGCCCATCTCTCTGATTTTCATTTATTTCACCTTTGCTATATAACGTACTCAGTCTTTCTTCAGCAGAAGGAAAAAACTTAGCCTGCAAAAAATGTTTAAAAGATTACATTTTATTATTATTTTTAATTTGTAATAAATTACCTGCTTACACGCTTTCTCAGCAAGGGTTAAATCAATTAAATTACAAGTGAAAAAACATGAACCAAGACCGGGATTTGAACCCAGGACCTTTGCCTTTCCGTGGCAACACTCTACCAACTGAGCTATCCTGATCCTCCAGATATTGGTCGATGTTATCTCACTTGTACGGTTTTACTGCATTTATGAATTAATAGACTGAATACCTCTCATTGCGACATTGAAAACAATCTCAATTCTTTTTGCAGCCTACAGTGGTGTTATTTATTATTATTTTTAATGTGTAATAAATTACCTGCTTATACGCTTCCTCAGCAAGGGTTAAATTAATTAAATTACAAGTGAAAAAACATGGACCAAGACCGGGATTTGAACCATGTTCTTTGCCTAATCAAATTACCTAAGCAGGTCCTGGTCGGCGACAAATGAGGCCTTTTCACACCAAAGCTGAGTCGAGCCGGGCCGGGCGAAGCGATGCCAAGCCAAGCCGACCAAAATCTGTGATGCGTTCGCACTGAAGCCGAGTCTCACTCAATAGGTTTTCTAGCCTTCCTAGCAGTCGCAATTGCAACGTAGTGACACTGGCATGGATACCGAGCTAGACTAAAAAACGCTGGCAGAAACCGCTTGAAGTAGTGGGAGGCAGGACTGCTCAAAATTGTTCGGTCGAGCCTGGCGTCCTATTTGAAAGCTCCCATTAAAATACTGCAAAATCAGTGATCAAGCTTTCTTTGCCCAGCCTGGCTTTGGTGTGAAACCCGCCTAAGAGACCGATGATTCAGAGTCGAGACGGCCGAAAAGTTTAAAAACCAGCGATGCTTAAACTTTTCGGCATGAAAAAGTTTATAACATATATTGATGAGATTATTGTAATCAAAATAAGACCAAGGATGATATAATTTGGACCACATTTAGTGATTAATACTTATTGAACAACTCATTTCATTTCACGATTAATTAATTAAAAAATAAATATCCCAAATGAGAGCACAACACGGAATACAAACAAACAATGGTGTACACTGACAAACGCCGTCACAAATACAAGGTCGAAAGGCGCCTCGAAAGAGGAAAATATTTAAACGTAGGTACCTGAACACTGGCCACACGGCAATTTAGCCTCTGTATTTGTGTGTTGTGTTCTCGAGATAAGGTTGCTTGCATTTAATTGTTCTTGTATAAGAAAAGTCATTTCTTGCTACAATAAAAGAAAAGTAATTTCTTGCTACAATACATAAAATTTGTTTAGGTTTACACAGTCTTTTACCAAGGATTTAAATTTCTGATAAATTCTATTGACTAAGTAAGAGACTTTTGCCAAGTTTTGCTTGAAATAGTTTGTATCTCTAAAATTTGCTATGTACTATATACAAGTACAAAAATAGTCACATATACATGTGTACTTTTCTTATAAAAGTAAGTATATTATCTGCACCCTTAATCTGCAAAGATACATAAAATAGGAGTTTTAGAAGGGAAAATTTTTTTAATTTTCCGGCGGAGTTTTTTTGTTTAGTTCCAGCGGCGTTCCAGTACTGGAAAAACTACGAGAAACAGAAAAAAAAATTCTGACTGTACTATTTTGTCAATAATATCAATATTATGAAAAACGTATACCATATTTTATTTATCGATAAAATATAATTTCACACTGTACACAAAATTTTAAGTTTTTACAAAATCTAAGATTTTAGTTTTTTCCTATTTTTTATATTTTAAAATTACAAAAAAAAATATATTAATTTTTTTTCCATAAATTTGATAAAACGACGAAAAGAATGAGTCCAAAATCAACTTTTTACAATAAAAACCCTGCTTCACCGATTCTTTTTTAATTTGACCTCTTATTTTTCAAAAAACTTAAAAATTGCAAAATCAAATTATTTTTTTTTTACAAAGAAAAATTAGCTTATTTGGGTCATTGAAAGACACTCAATAAAAATAAAATATACCGCATATAATACTAATAAAATATAACGGATATAATAAAAATAAAATATACTGCATATAATACTAATAAAATATATCGGATATAAAAATAATAATAAAATATAAAGGCGAAAAACACAATAATTCGACTTCCTTCGGACGTATGACATTATATAAACCAACTCAACTAAAGCGAGAAACAACATTTTTCTGTCGACATAGCAACATAATAGTAATAATAAAATAAAATAATATACTGAGGCGAAATACACAATAATTTGACTTTCTACAAACGAGATAAGAACTGGAGAGAGCTCACGAGGGTAGACCGCATGGGGAACAATTAATAAAGTATTCTAATGCGAAGAAATGTTTTTATTTTTTCAAAAATTACATATTTTTGAGAGCGTATATCTCATTAACGGTTACAGACAGCAAAAATACTAGATATAAAAAATTTAGAGAATTTTGTCAGCTTTAATTTTGCACACGTATATATTTTTTGTAGGACCAACCCCTACTGAGATATAGGCAAACAATCAAAAAATGGTACCTTTAACTCCCCCCCTCTTCCGCCACCCCTAGGGTCAAGCATTTTTAGTATGTTGTAGGTACCCTAAACAATGTACCATAGTTGGTCTTTCCGCTTATTGACTTTCCTTCTAGACCTCTCTTTTGGGCATTGGTTGACTAGGCTATACCCTTAATCGACTGTAGGAATTGTAGAGGGGTTGGTCCTGAGCAGGTTAAAATCATTTTCAGCTCGATTTAGTCTGTTTCCATTTTTTTCCAGAAGAAAATTTTATTGGACTACAAGCCCAACAAGATAGTTACACAAAATATTTATTTCGGAAATACAATTTTGGATTCATAGTAAATTATGTTTAAAGTTCTGATTATTTATATTTTTGAAGATTAGGTTACTTCCTAATTATATCAAATTTAATTCTGATACCTTCATCCCTATCGAAGAAAATCAACCATGGCAGACAGAAGAAACAAATAAGTGATTCTATATGAGCTCAGTTTTCCTTTTTTACTAAAAAGTAAATAATCACAATTTGGATAAATATTATTACAATAACTTTAAATTTAAAATAATAAGATATAAAAGGTAAGAATATTTCTTAAAGATATGTCAATAAAACATTTAAAATGTCTACTTTCTTACCAGAAAATTCCAATAGTGTCTATGGTTTGTTAGATGTGTCAAGCCACTTTTGAAGTTACCCTTTTCCTCACAAAGTAAACAAGCCAAATCAGTTGGTCTATGGGTTTCTGGATGTTTTATTTCAATCAAATATTCCAGTCCCACAAGGGGTCTTTTAAAATTTGTTGTCTGTTTGCAGAAGACAGGATCTTCAGTTGTGATATCCTCCTCTTCTAGACTATCCCTCAAAAAAATCCCTTTACTACCTGAAATAATCATACACTTCAAGTTTCTGGGACAAATTTATGATTAGTATCTTACTAGCCCAGTCAATAAAGGGCAAAATACAGTGAATGTAGGAACTTTCTCTGGTAAAGCTGAATTTTCTCCCAGTAGTAGATCAATATTAATTAGAGAGACAATTTCTTAAAAGTCCCCGAAAATTCCAATGAAGCTTCCCCCCCCCCCCCCCTTTAAGTTTAAAAATGTACACTTTTACGCAATCTCATACAACTTTTTAACCAAAAGTTTGTTAAGGTTATTTTATTTACAGTTTTATTCCCTGATAAATATTCTACAACTTTTATTATAAGGTAGTTTATGATAAGTGCAGAGGTTTTTCCGTAAATTAACGAAATGTTGTAAAAAACAATATTTTTTTAGCCACCTATCTAAGTTTTTGAAAAACCATATTTTTATTCGTTACCAAATGAAAAAATGCTTCGGATAAAAGTTGTAGCACATATATTCCTATGTACATTGGTATGTAAAAATGTACAATTATGTGTATTACTCTACTAGTAACATAGAAAACAGTAGCTAGGTTTCGAACGCGTGAGCGCCCGGAAGTCGGCGGGCGTAGGCCAAAGCGTGAGCCAACCGCGCCCGTGGTGTAAGAGGAAGAATAAAGGTGCTATAATTTCCTGAAATAATTTTTACTGCATTTAACAGCGTCCATTTGTTCTAACGTGTCAGGGATAGTTGACAATGTAGGAAAATTTTATTAGCCCCTATATTTCATGTACTTTTAACATACATTTCAAGTACATCTCAGAGCTAGCAATGTAGAAGTAACTAGACAAATCATTTCTAAGTCCTGAAAGACAATGGTTATGTTAGTTAAATGGAATATTGTATCGTTAAAGTATGTACTAAGGAGATTTCACAATGAGTTTTAATTTATTATTCTTACATAATTTTAAATTGTAATTAGTTTGATAACTTTGTAATAATGGACACGTTAAAATAGTCTTGTGTTTTTTTGTGGGGGACAGTTAGAAACGAATACTGTAGTGGTTGAGAAGGGGCTAAAAACTATTATTGAAACCAGTTTAAGACTCAAAGATGGATTAAGTGAAAAGTTAAAAGGTCAACAAAAGATAACCGTCCACAAAAAGTGTAGCCTTAACTATACACAGCCGACAACAACTATCAATAGCAACTATCAGGAAATCGGAGATACCTAATATAAATTTACCTTCAACCTTATCACTGCCACCATTGTTTTAAGAAGTACCGAAGAGCGATTTGATTTTAAAGGTGATTGTTTTCTTTGTGGAAAAAATGCTAAGATCGATACAAAAGCCCCTTCACAACGTAGAAAGCCAATACATCTGGTAACAACGATGTATTCAAAATAAACGCAATGAAGCTGAAATTCTCGAAGATCCAACTGTAAAAGCAGCATTGAATCAATTTAATAAATCTTTAAATAATTTGAAAACGCTCAGCAGAACAACCAACCTTTGGATAAATCTTCTTAAATGCATTGACCTCATAATGATGTTTATTTAAGCTGAAAGATCCGGTAATTGGGACCTCCATTTTAAGAAATACAGTTGAAATGCTGCTATACTTTCACGCTGCAGGCCATCTTCCATATGCTAAATCTGCACATCTCTATGCACAAGAAATGACAAGACTTGGCTCTAAACTATCTCCACAAGAATTTGGTCGCTTTAAATAATTTGGTAAGAAGAACGGGAAAATATTGGTCTGGGACGTGGACTGACATGTGCATCGAACAGGGTTTGATGCGTCCTATGAAATCCGTTGGGGGACTAACTCATGAACGAGGCGTAACCGACAGCACTCTATCAAAATGGGTCCTCGGAAAACCATTTTTCTTAAAAATACATGAGGCTGTGGAAGATTATTTTGGGACATCGATTCAGTACAATGAGCAGCACGTCGAACTTCGCGTATCTAGATGAGAAAGAGATTTGTCGGACCTGCAAACATATACAACAGGGTTCCAAACACACAATCCTTTTACAAAACTATCCGGTGAATTAGTTTCATTGACCTCTGGATTCGTGTGTGATGACTCAATAAACTGCGATGAAGCTTATGATGTCGGTTTCTCAGCCATAGCTAAAATGAAGGGAACTAGCTTCCATGATATTTACCTTCACAGGAAGTATATGGTTAAGACTCAAGCAGTGCAGAAGTCAGCATTGGTATGATCAAAACTAGTTAGTGTGAATTCCCAACAACTTTTTAACTGTATTTTGTGTGTATGCGACAGCCCTGGAAAATTTAAGACTTACTTGGAATTTTAACTGGCTTCTCGGCCACTTGCTTTGTTTGATGAAGTATCCTTACGAAAAGGAACAAAATAGTCACAGATTAATTTGTAAATATTATCAAAAAGACATGATACTAAACATAAACATTATTTTGATGAGTTACAATAATCATGACGTGTAAATATGAAATCAGTGTATATTATATTTGTGGTGGGTGGGAGGTCCGTCATGCTGTTTTAAAACACGAGTTAGACAATAGTTCGTAATTTAAAACAGTTGCCAGTTTGGCCAGTCCGGGACAGGGTCCATAGGTATTGGATAATGGAATGGCCGGATATAACAAGGCTAGGTTAAATCCCCGAACCAAAACTGGCATACAAATGTGTACAATAATTAATTATGAATAAAATTCAAATCTTTATTTAAATAATGACACAATCAGAAAAACAACTTTTACTGAACATATCACTCTAATGTTATTTTGATTAAGCACAACTATTTACTAAATTACAAAATAAAGGTAGGCACACTATAGGCTAGTGCGATTATAAGTGTTAAAAATAGATGTTGAATTACAATATTAAACTCTAATTGAATAGGCATACGTGAGATAACGCGCCTTTTGCCTACGCCCGCCGACTCCCGGGCGCTCACGCGCTCAAAACCTAGCTTCTGTTTTCTGTGTTACTAGTAGAGTAATACACATAATTGTACATTTTTACATACCTATGTACTCAGGAATATATGTGCTACAACTTTTATTCGAAGCATTTTTTCATTTGGTGACGAATAAAAATATGGTTTTGCAAAAACTTAGATAGGTAGCTAAAAAAATATTGTTTTTTACAACATTTCATTAATTTACGGAAAAACTTCTGCACTTATGATAAACTATCTTATAATAAAAGTTGTACAACATTTATCAGGGAATAAAACTGTAAATAAAATAACCTTAAAAAACTTTTGGTTAAAAAGTTGTATGCGATTGCGTAAAAGTGTACATTTTTAAACTTAAAGGGGGGTTGGGGGGGAAGCTCCATTGGAATTTTCGGGGACTTTTAGGAAAATTATCCTCTCATCAAAGTCTATAACCCTTGAAAAAATCAGCTTTACCAAAAAGAGTTCCAACACAAAACCTTTATTGACTGGGCTATACCTTCATTCTTGCTAAATCAAAAGGCCAGGACATATTTTGTCACAGTTCTTATTTGTCCGTCTTCATTATATTATGAAATACAGCTCATTTAAAAAAAATGAAAATGTCCTTTAAAAATAAAAACAAAACAATAGTCCTTACAAATTGACCGTGTGTACTATAGTACAGGAATTATCTTTTTTTAGTGGACTATGTGTACTAAATCCCACAGTGCTGCTGGCTTATTTATCATCACGCTCATCACCAACATGCACAAACACACAATATTCACCAACAGATCCACATAAATATATTCTTTGTTGTATCAGGTCAAGTCTGGGGTTGCGCACCAGGTTGCCTGATAGTACAGGAGCCTGACTCGTCTAACCATCATAGAGTTGGATGCAATACCAGCAGGAACGAAAATCTCACATATTCTTGTAGAGCCATATAGTTACTGAAGAGGTGCATGCAGTAATGTGTGGGTGAGCTTTCCTGAGGCTCAACTGGAGCGCATAATCAATATTTTGGTTCGGAAATGGTTTGGGAGGCTTTAGTGTATAGGCATGTCAGATGCAAGTATTTACTACCGCACTCATACCACAGTAAAAGATTATTCCAATTAAAATGACACAACTACTTACAACTATGATGAACAATATTGTGAATAGTATACCTAACGAGCAAAATCATAACCCAAAAATCGTTAATGTTATGGATGTTAGTTGCTAGACAATCTTGAAGCAGCCCCACAATCTTCTTCCGCCACAACCCCTAGAGGGTCAGACCATATTAAAGAACCAAAATGTCAGTACAAAGCCAGCACACAGATACTGGCCCAGATACTAGAAACTGAACTTCTTCAGGAACAAGGAAATAAGCAGCCTGGAAAGCCTGGGTACACTAAGCACCTAATAGAAAAATTTGGGGCAGCTTATAATCCTAGCTTAAGGAGGCTAGAAGTCATGTTCAGTGCCCTCTACTTCTGGACAAGACAACATGTGCGTTCCCGAGGATGTACTCCTACTCGGCAAGATCAGAACGTGAGTTTAGCTACAGAAATACTGGTGGGGTGACATCAGGGTTGGGTGGAATGCTAAGGGAGTTTGGGATGAACACACTCAAATATTCAATAGTTACACTTTGGTACCCACCAAATTGGCTGTTGTTCTCTGCCAATACCTGGAGGTTAAAATATCAGAGGGTCAATACCTTCTTCTCAGGAGTCGAGCTTGTTGTGATGAGAATGTAAAATTACTCACCTTTAATGTGTATTACCTCCACAGAGGAACCTATATACTGATATACATCATAATGGCTTATGACCACTGTCCCTTGGCTAGAACCATGGTCCAAAACAGATCTAAAGGTTGCGGAGAACAAAGATATCCTAAAAGTTTTAAAATAAATCAGTTTTAAGATACTCCCAGAAATTCCTAATATGGAAACACGCCCAATCTCAGCATGATAGAGGGAAAAAATGAACCAAAAGGTATCTGTACCAAGGGTTGGAACGTTGTTAGAGGACACACCCTTAACAAAGATGGCAAGTCCATTGTTATCTCAGACAAGCTCAGACTTGAAGAAAATATAAAAGTGGTTCCTAGCAGGTGTTCAAACATTCCGGAAGGGTAACTCATGGCTAACCAACTGCAGGAAGCTTTTATGGATTGTTTTTTATGACAATTGTCTACTAAAAGAGACTCATATGAAAGGAGGAGATTGTTGGTTGAATAAAACGCTAACTAATTTTAGAAGACCATCCAGGAAGCTATTTGAAAGAGCTTAGGTAAAAAAACAATAGAAGTTGTTAGGAACAGTCAAGGGTTTTGGATAGATTAGTTATTAGACATAAGATATTTGATGTAAATGTGTTGAATTCTAAAAGACAGACCCAGAAGTATAAACAAGGTTGGGTAATATGAGTAACATGAAACTCGCTGACGGTGTTGTTAGCCTAGCTTGAGAGAAACATCACGGAAGCTATCTAGGTTGTATAAACTTAATCCTGACCTAGAATCGGGGCCAGTGAGTGGAGAGATGGACGGAAAGAGTTAGTGTTGGTCGAGGAGGCCAATGTATGAGGATAGTGGTCGGAACAGTGAAAAAGGAACAGTCTCGCTGGAATCTTTGCGTGAGTCACAGAGATAGGCCACTGAAACACCTGTACGGTTGCCAGGAGGCACGAGAACGACGGATGGACAGGGACAGCTTTGCTCAAGCCAACACATGAAGTGAGCAAAAAGAGCATTTATGGTTTTTAGTAAAATTACACTGGGGATAAGAGTGTGGGTTAGTAAGTTGAATAAAGTAGCCTTGTACTTTGATATTTTGATCCGGTATGTCTTGTGGGCTTAGCATCTAGTAAAGGGGCTGTATATAAGATAGATTCTTAACCAGTATTTCAGTAAGTATAATTGTAGGAACATGTTTGTCTAAATTGAGATCATTGTGAATATAGATAAATAAAGACTATTGTGAACAACTGATGCATAGATATATAAAGTAGAACGATTAATAATTTGAACAATAACAACTAGTCAAAATAGGTTGAACCCTAACAGAGGACTGTTTAGAACAGAATATAACAAAGTACTATAGAGGGCTAAGAAAAACTCATGGAGAGGTATGTTAGTAAGTAGGGGCTATAATAACTGCCACTAAGGGATGTCCTCAAGGCAGAATTCTGTCCCCTTTTGTGGAGAATGGAGGCCAATAAGGATGTGCTGATGATAAGCTGATAATAGTAACCACATATGCACAATTTAAGATATTTCATAGGAAGCTTTCAGAGTAGTGGGGAGATCAGGGGTTTCTAGTTAACTCTCAGAAAATAGTTATTGTTACGGTCACTAGAAAGAGGAACTTAGGTAGGTGTGAAGTAGCTTGGAGTATTTGGAATTACCATTTAAACAGAACCATCAAGTTAGTGCAGTGAACCCTAGTTGCAGGACCAGCACAAGCCATGGGGTCGCAGGCCAAATATGCTCTACTGGCTATACACTGCAGTAGGGTGGCTCTATAAGGAGCCGTTGTGGCATAAAGCTTTACAGATCATAGCAGTTACGAAATTTACCAAACTTCAAAGGTCACTTTAAACTTCTCATCAACGCCTAATTTAGCTCTGGAAACCCTATTCAACTCGGTGCCACACAGCTTACAAATTCGAATGGAAGCCAGGGTAACCGGACACCAACTGAAGATTTCTGGCCTCTGGGAAAGCAGAACTACCGGACTTGCTAAAATTATCATGGAATCAAGATTTTAACCTACTATGGAATTGAGACCTGATACTATAATTGGAAATTATTGTTTTAATAACCGCTTCACTGTCACTATAAAGAATAGAGAAGCAGGTAAAACCTTACCAAATTTAATCCCAACCACGATGACGGATATTTTGGGTAAGATGATGGTTCAAAGTCTGGAAAAGTATTAGGAGCCAGCTGTTGTACATGGGGACCCAAAATGAATCTTAGTATTCATTTCCATAGTTACTGTACTGTTTTTCAAGCAGAAATGTATGCTCCAGTGACATGTATCAATCTTAAGATGGACTTAGGCATAAGAGTGTTTACATTTTGTCTGACAGCCAATTAGCGCTAGTAGCATTAGACAAATATCAATTTTAGTCACAGATCGTATGGAATTGCCACAATCATCTCAACAAGTTCGCTGCACATATACCTTTGCTGTATTCCAGGACAAGAGGAATTTATTGCTTGGAAGGAAACCTCCATCCCACTCATGGGTCCCGAACTAGTTTGTGGCATCTCACGGAATAAGGTAAGAATCTCTGCACTAGGCAGCGAGGAATTAGGCAAGGAAATCTCACTCTAACCTTTACCGCAAATTCGATGGGCAGCCCCACGCCAAGACGCTGATCGATAGTCCAAATAAGAGAGCATAGAATTCTCAAGTCTCAGGCTAGCTAGTGTAAGGGGTTTTTTTTAGACGAAAATCCTGTGCGAATATCATCGCCTGGAAATCTGAGAACATTTACTTAATGCTCAAGACTAAATAAGTAATTGAGATATATATACGATCACACACAGGTATAAAATTAAAAATTAAATTTACACACACTACTGAAACTTTAACGATAACAATAAATAATTAAACAATAACAACGTGTTACAGGGCTGTAAAGGGCCCTGTTACATAAAAATGAATAAAACTCTACAAATAAATAACTTGCTTACGAACATGTTTGAACTTTTCACACTCTAAAAGAAGGTGTTGAGAGAAAGGAGATTTAGGCAGTAAGGACAAAGTGGCTTTCTAATCATCCATGGAGCGACAAAACATAGTGTATTTTCATATATAAGAGGTAGTGCAAAACCCAGATTGTTAAGGATATTGACAGTTCTGATTCCATAAGGAGCAGTAGATTGTTTACGGAATTTGGATTGTGACATACAATATCATATATTGGATGCAAAGATTGTGACGTCCAAAACGCACATGCATTCTAATACAATGTAACACACGCCTCAGCCTCTTCTATTCGTGTGCGACTTGGGTTGCGTTTCGCCCCTAGCAGTAACATGCTTGAAACTTGCTTAGATGGTGGTACCAGACGCTGACCTTTGCAAGGCAAGCGTCTAGAACATTCGAAAACGATTACATCATCCTCGAGCAGAGTTCAGATAGGCAGACCAGCTGAGTGCGGCTTCGCCATGCGTTAATATTAAATTCACGTTTTTGTAATATTGCAGTGTACAATAAGTAATGGTGGTCTAGTAAATTCGCCATATAATTAAGTTGTAAACATGTATAATACACTCAAAGTAAATTAAGTAGGCTAATTTTAAAACCTAGCTAACTTCATGTTACGCGAACAAACCATTATCGCGTTCGCCATTAAAACATACATACAAGCTAACAAGCATGACTTCATCTGCTATCCAGTTACCACAATTGGTTCGACAATTGGTCTAATGTTTTCTTTCAAACCAAAAACTCTACCTTCACTTCAAATTTCTGCAGGCTAGAACTTTGCACCAACTGCTTTAATAAACTACTTCAAAATACATCTTTAAAAAGGAGTTAGTTATTTGTGAAAAATATTGTTTTTTTTAAAGAAAACCATATCGACTACAGCGAATGTTTGCAACTGTTTAAGTCTATTGCTGTAATCTAGTTTGACATGTTCAGAATATTAATTAGTTAATTAATTAGTTCAGAATAATATTATAAGAAAATTTAGGGTAGAGTGCTACCAAATTTTTAGGTATACGAACCCAAATGATTTATTTTTAAATTAATCTTTTTTTTTAAACATATATATAGACGTCTTATAACTTTTGAACCTTAGACTTTGATTTATTTTGTTTAAT
Source organism: Philaenus spumarius (assembly GCA_018207615.1). NCBI lineage: Eukaryota > Metazoa > Arthropoda > Insecta > Hemiptera > Aphrophoridae > Philaenus > Philaenus spumarius. The sequence goes on from JAGFPH010000001.1 coordinate 991,784, forward strand.
TTTCTAAATTATATTTGCTTTTGCTTTGTATTTTTAACGTTGGCCAACAAAAATCTTATATCTAATTATTATTATTGTGTTTAATATTTTATGACATAGACATAGACATTCTTTATTTGCACAATACATTTTTTTTATGTTTATGTACATACAAAACAGGTGCATCGTCACTTATACAAACATAAAACCAAATACATGAAACAAGTATTTGGTTCATATATGGTGAATATATATGGTGAAATATATACATGTACTCTGTAACTGGTACCAGAGAAAAATAACTATGTATTCTGTCTGTGTATGTTTTAAGATTTATTTTCAGGTGCTAATGTAATTGTAAAAAAATTGTTACTAGTTTCTTTTCTTTGTTTAAGTTTAAAATTTCTTTTGGGAGGGTTTTCTTTTGTTTGTGAAATAAGGGAGGGTTTTAACTTTTAATGTATAAATAAAAAGGGGGAATGCTTTAAATAAATCAATTGTAATTCTTTTATTAAGGGCGTATAAGTCTGTTAAAATAAGGGCGTATGAATTTTTCAAATAAGGGCATGTAAATTTTAATTAAAGTTTCCTTAAAAAGAAATGGAATATATATATATGAAAATATAATTAATAAATATTGTATTTTGGTCAATTCCTTAAGTCTTGTTTAAATATATCCTCCCATTGTAATTGGTTGATCAAGTCGTCTAAGTTTTGGAGGAGTTTTCTATACTGGTAAGTGGCATATTTGTTGATTTTATATAAATTTATTATATCACGTGCTTTCAAATTCTCTCTCTTGATCCACAAGACCATTTGATAATTTGTGAGCCACAGAAGGTACGTGGTGTAACAAGGTTTGGAGCGAAAGTTACATATATATGACAGTTGTAGCTGTTATCTACATCGCTCACCTGTTTCAACAAAGTAGACTACAAATGGGCCTAGAACAACGAAAAGCTTGAGATACAAGACGTAGAGCAGTATTATGAATGGAATCAAACTGTTTAAGAAACGATAACCTAGCTGATGAATAGACTATGGAGCCATAGTTAATTCGTGATCGAACAAGATCTCGGTAAAATCGCAGCATGTAGTCCTATCGAGTTCCCAAGAAGAAACGCTTAAAACCCTTAACATGTGGATTCCAAGAGAGTCTATAATCGAATATAAGACCTAGAAATTTAAGAATATTATCGGATTGAAGTTGACGTCCGCTTAGGTATAAAGTAGGACTATAGTTCTGTCTATAAAAAATAAAAGCAATAGATCAAGTTTTAGCAGCGGAAAACTTCAATCCTGTGTAATTCGTCCATGGTTGTAATTTGTTAATATTTAATTGGAGTGTTCTTTCTGCGGTTGACATATTTCAGGTTGCCACATATATGGCAAAATCATCCACAAAAAGAGAACAGTAGACAGATAATAGCACATTAGCGACGATACCATTAAAAGCAACTGCAAATAAGATAACGCAAAGTATCCTGCCCTGAGGAACACCATTCTATAAATAACATCAATCTGATAATGTAGCCCCAAAATGCATTCTAAAATACTGGTTAGGCAGGAAGTTTTTAGTAAATACTAAGACTTTCCCAAGAATACCCCAAGATTGTAAAGTATTTAGAATTCCTCTTCTCCAACCCATATCATATGCCTTTTAAATATAAAAAAAACACTGCAACAAGTGTCTGATGAAGAAGAAAGGCATTTTGAATGGCCAACTCTAACAAAACCAGTTGATCGATGGAAGATCTTCCCTGTCGGAAACCACACTGTTCTTTACAGATCAGTAGGTTACATTCAAGCCTCTGATTTATCATCTTCTCCATCAGTCTACTTAGAACACTAGTAAGAGAGATAACTGATTGGATCAGTTATGTTTTCCCTGGCTTTAAGAGAGGAATTACTATTTGCCTGCAACCAAGAATCAGGAAAAGATATGTTTCTCTCATATATGATTGTATATTTGGAAGAGAGCAGCCTTTCTCAATTCTGGGAGGTGTTTAATCATAGAATATAAAATATTATTAGGTCCTGAATCTGAAGCCGACAATAAAGCAGACTCTAATTCTTCCATGGTAAATGGAAGATTTACGGGGAATTTTGCGATATGCCGATTATGAATGGCATGGCTTCTTGTGCAGTTTTATGGGTACAAAAGTCATCATAATAAGCGGCAGTTGAAGAAATCCTAGCAAAGAATGAGCAGTAAGAAAACCTAGTTATTGTACTGATGTACTGAGCCTAAGAATCCTCCCTGCTCTGCCTAAACACTCTCCGAGCAATAGCACGCAAGATCTTGTAAGTTTCAGCTCTCAACATGGCTTCCCCACGAATAGTGATATGAGTTGAAATCGACAAGCAACAGAATCGGACAAGGTAATTGGTATATTAAATCTATCAAGTCGTTTTGGAGACGGTATAGCTTGGTGGAAGGTATAGGCTGCTTATTGTAAATTTTATTTATAGGAACAGTGACTCGAATTGCTACTGCTTGTAATGGTATTCCATAGCTCCCTCAGACATCTTAGAAGATGTTGAGGGTGGAAAATGGCAAGAAGCTGGATTATTAGGAGGGTTTCTAGGAAGAGGACCTCCTTTTTAATATTTCCTTTTTTACCATTTTTACTATTCTTAGTAACAGGTTTAATTCCTGGAACAGGTCCAGAACTATTTGCTGTTACTACGGAAGGACAAGTATAAGATTTTTTTAGAAATTGGTTTACTCCAGTTATTGGAGTAATTTTCTTTATATAAGTTTTTTCCCAGAGTCCTAGTTCTCGGATCAAGAGCAGGGATTCATGTTTCTAATTCTGGTTCTGAGAATGCAGCACTAGAGGACAAAAGAACGAAATTGGAAAGAAGATCAGAAACATTGAGATCAGATGGTTGAGTAACCCTCTCCTTGGTATTCTTAAAGACTTCTTGGTTTATAGAATCTTCAGAAGAATCTGAATGATGTCTTTTAGAACTAAAATTTGGTTTGACGTTGTTATGTACAATGGGTTATTTTGTCCAACATATCGTGTTAGGCAGTATAGGGCGAAACTCTGTAACTGTATACCCATCAGATCAAATTGCGATCACTTCCGAACCCCAGTTCCGTGAGGCAGTCTTCTGCCAGACTGGATGGGCATCAAGTCTAAACCCGACACTACTGTGAGGAAGGATCCCCTTTCCTTCAATACCACGAACACTAACTGACCAAGGACCGAAGTGCCTGGCCTCTGTAAAGAAACCATGCATACGTCTCGGCAGTGCAAACTTACATCAACTTTACCAAATCAGAGGTTGTCAAGCTCTGGCTGGTTCGGCACTCCTAACACGCTATGGTTCTGCACAGTCAAAATAATAAAAGAAGGTGAGAGTGAGAATGTAGGTATTGTTTAATGTATGTAATTGTTCGTGTTGAATATGTTAGGCATTGTTTGACTCGGGTACCGCACAAGGAATGCCCTTTGATTAGGTGCAGATAGTCTGCACCCCCATGCGGGGAGCTAGTATTAGGACTAGAGGTAGGTCTATCTAAGCTATACAATAATAGCGGGCGTAGAAAGCCAATAGCGGCTGACATCCCTTGGAAATATATACATTCCAATTTTTTGTAAAAAAAATTATATACAGTAGAGCGTCGGAAATCCGAACTAATTGGGACCGAGGGGGGTTCGGATTATCAATTTGTTCGGATTTCTGAAAGAAAAATCCATTTAGGCTAAATTATATTGTTTAATCGATTAAAGAGGTTAAACAGTACAATAGGTAATGTAATTACAATACAGTATGTAAGACTGCTTACATATTATGATTTAGAAGAACCTGCACATACACAGTAGGGCCAACAATGATTACACATGTAACTCTCAATTACAGTACAGTACATAATTAAAAGTTCACTTGTACATTGTAGTTAACACAAACGAAAAATAAAAAAAATACTGTATAGTTCACTACTGTATGTACGAAACATTGTATAATAATTACACAACGAGAAATGAATGAACTTTCTGTATGTTTACTGCTAGGTAAAGCAGCATTGGCGTGACAGTGAAAATACTGACAGCCAGTCTGTTGTGAGGGCGTGTGAGAGCAGGTATTAAGAAGTGTTTAAAAATAGATAATAATGTCAAACTGCGATGAAGATTTTTGTGAAATATTTAACGACGCAATAATTGGAACTTACGAAAACGAAATTTTTGCAGGGGCTGCCTCAGAACGCGTTCGGATTTTTGACGTTTCGGATTATTGACGTTCGGATTATCGACGCTCTACTGTATATATATTATAGCATTACAAACTACAACCTACTTTTTACATTGAAACAGTGAATTACAAACACATTAGTATATATTTATACAGTCTATGTATGATGAATTTAATTGGCGTTATGAATTCTTAACATTGTTATATCATAAAAATAACACATAAAGTAAAATACTATTATGTAATTTTTTCTTCAAGAAATACCACTTTCCTCCTGTTAATTAAGTCGGAGGTCAGGTGTTATTCTAAAAAAATAACAAAAACTGACATGCAAATAGAATATGCACAACACTAACAAAATATGCTTTAAAATGGTACAAGCGGGTGACTGACAACAGGATATAACATCGTGTTGTATCAGAGTGACAGGCTAAGACACTTCACAGCAGCTCATTTATTTGAAATAGTTTTTTTTTTCAATATAAGCTAACTAATATTATTTAAAGGTTGTAAATATTTTATTTAAACTTAATATTATTTATACGTTTTGTATAACTCTGGAGATACTCAGCCTCCATTGCACTGATATCTAATGAGATGCCACATGGATGTTGTTTTACCAGCTTTTATATCCTTATAAATCTAGAGAAAAATTTTTTATAACAAACCTTGTACTAGGTGAACTTTAAACCCTTTTTCTGATTTTATTGGAATATCAGTAGACTTATACGTGAGATTATGTCTTTTACCACTAATATGTGCACAAAAAGTGACCCAAGGAGACATATCTTTGCCACAGATATGACAAATATAATGCCATAGTTTATTATAGAAATAAACAGTGTACATATCCTTCCATGTACCACTTATAGTGCATACTTTTTGATTTAATGCATTTCTTTCTGCCTCAGAGATAGATTTATCATCCAGCTAAAATAAAAAAGTAAAAAAAGAGTTTAAATATGTAATTCCTTAGATGTGTATAATATTGTAAAATATATCTTTGTAATAATTATAATATTGAAATATATTTTTAATAACTTTAATGGCAATAATAAGCGGGCAAATAGACAAAATATTTTAAAGTAAAACGCAGACTAAATAACAATAATAAATTCTATTTATAAATATGAAAACAACCTTAAAGTTATTTCTAAACGTGAGACAGGTCAAATTGTGACATTCTCAAGCGAATTTGGTGTACTTGCAAGTTATGAAAACAACTTTCAAACTATTTTTTAGATATGGGATGGGTCAAATGCAGGATTCACATGGGAATTTGGCACACATCCAAGTCACATGATGTCTGCATATAAAAACACTTCCAAACGTTTGTGAGCACTCAGTTGAAAACAAGATTCAGTCGCTTACGGTTGAGACTAACGGTCAGTGAGGTTAATATCTTTGTAAAAGTCAAATGCTGGAGTCAGAGCTGTGTGGGCACATGTAGCCATTGTCAAATTATGTTGATTTGAAAAGTTGTAAAGAATCAACGTTATATTAGTTCATTAACATTGTTTTGTAAAAAAAAACTAAAGTTTGACAAAGTGGTGTTATTTTGAAGAAATTTCTTCGTTTTTGTTTGAAAGCCAAAATATTATGCTCAGTTGTACATAGCCAAGGCAATGAAGCTCCGAGTACACGATTTAGCGTTGTTTTATGGTTGGTGAATTGCTGAGAATAGAATCTTCATAAGTGTTAAATTTGAAGTTTAACAAAAAGATAAACAGTGCATAGAATGAACTCGGGGATTTTAATAAATAGTGTAATGTGATAATTAGACCGTATTAGCTATGAAAAACTTGTGCAAGTATAAACATTTTATTATACATTGATAATTTATTAGTCTGCATTTTTATTCAATCTGGTTTAATTCATTTTAGTAGGCCTATAAAGTTTTGTTTCATGGCCTCAAAAGTACACAAGTTAAAATATTCTTTGTTTTGTGTTTGTTAAAATTTAAGTAATTTTGATATTTGTTCTTATGTAATTATTTTATTTAAATTATGTCTTATTAAAAAGTCACTTGTATTTCATTGACATCCACAGTTCAATTTCCAAAAGTACTTGTACAGTAATGGAACCCACGAAATTACAAATTTAGTTAGAAAAGTTATATTACTTAATAATTGTGCCATTTAACCTATGACGCATATGGTCTGATAGAGGTTTGGCAGGGAAAAGTGATCAAGTCATATCGTATGACATGGATGTTTTGTCAGCATGGTATCAGATTCTATCTGTGATCATAGGTTATACCTTGAATTTGGAAGATGACCTATGTAGAATGTGCTACGAAGAAAGAACACAAGGTTTGTTTACAATCTACAGTATTTTATTTAAGGTTATAAAATATAGATTTTTTTAATAAACAAGAGTTTTAAATTATGGTAATTTGATATTTAATGAATAATAAAGCTTAATTAATAAATAATTGCACATTCTACATCATTTTTAATAATTAAATATTTTTTTCTACTTTTTGACTTAGGATATTTTTGGACTTTCGGTACCACATTTTTTTAACAGTTTAACTTTTAATATTTTATTTTTATTTTTGCAAACACCTAACATTACAAGAGTTAATCCCAAAATGCACTCAACACAAAAAACACTCAGAACAATTAACTAAGGTTAATCAGATGAAATATTTACTTGAATATTACTAATCGGCTACCAGTTTTATCAAATTTGGAAGGAATTTAATTAACTTTTGTAAAGTTTATATAACAAGTTCCTCTCAGGCTATCATTTAATGATTTCTTTTTATAGTTTACAAAAAATATGTACAAAATAAGAAGTAAATCTTAATGGATATTCTCTGAATAAAAATGTGTTTTTGCCAAGGCTTTACAAGCCTTTATAAATAAAACCTAACACTATTCAACAAATGTGAAAGGAAAATACTGCAAAGAGATTCTTAGAGATAGAGAATTTAATTAGTTATGATGAATAAGGACAAAAACAGATCTAAATATAGTACTGTTCAATGATTGTGTTCTTGTGACAATATTAAAAATAGGAATATGAGATGGGTGGGTAGAAAAAGCCCAAAATTGACATTAGAGGGACAACCTGGTGGATGTGGATTGAAACGCCGACCCAGAGTTGAGGACTGGAAAAGCTGAATCAAATTTGGTAAATACCAATAAAGAAGAAAATCTGATAGAAGAGGCCTACAGAAGGTTCTTACAGACCTTGGAGTAAAAAGTTAAACTAGTTTTATATAAAAAAAGTTACCAACTATATATTTTTTAAGGATTGTTTAGTGCTTGAAATATTTTTAATTAAGTTTGTGCTATATAGGCCTATTAACAAACAAAAAATGTACTAATTTAGTTCAAACAATTATTTTTTATTTAGTAGACATTTTTTATTTAATTGCAAACATAACTAACAGAAAAACTGAAGATTTAAAAATATCATGAATTGTATGACTATTTTAACGGTTAAACCTTGCTACTGTTTAGAATACATTGTTTTCTTACTTAAAATTATAGGCTAGGCCTATATATATTATAAGTTGTTCCATATGTAAATTAAGAAGCAAATAACAAACATTTTTATATAATAACAAATCAAGTTTGAAACAAAATAGTTGAAGTTATAAATACATACCCTGAGATTCTTGTAATATTTAGATAATTCCTCTGCAGTCATTTGATTCAATTCACCATCAGCTTTATCCTTTTGATATTGATTCATTTTGTCTGCATTTAATTTATCATTTTTGACAGGGTTGTGATCAGAATAATTATTGCCTTCCATATTTCCCTTTTCTTGCTTACACTCCTCAATATTAGAATTGTTTTTCAGTAGGCCTACAGTCTCTTTGCTAGCATTGTGATTAGAACCAACATTTCCTTCCATATTTTCATTATCTTTCCTTGATCTATTGATATTAGGAAAAGTGATTAATGTGCTGAGCTCTGCATTGGTTTTTTTACTATTTTTAGTTTCTTCTATATCTTTCTATTTTTTAACATTAGATTACTTAATGACCAATTGTCATTACTAATGTTGTATTCTATAGTTTATTTGCAGAGCTAAATCTGAAAAAAAAAAAATTGTTTGAACATACATAATAGACTATAATATTCTTTTATAAGATGCCTAAAGTTGGTTGCCGTGTTTTTTAATGAAATTTCAAATGAAATAGACTTAAAGTTAAAATAGGCCATATACTTCCATAAATGCTAATTTTGATTCTGTTGACCTAGTTAACTTGTGAATAAGCTAGAGGAAAAACTGAAATGCATACATAAATAAAATTGGGTGACTACAGTATTTATTAAAACTAAATGACTCAAAATGATTATTACAGAATTATTGACAAACTTATAATTAAAATGTACTCTGAAATCAGAAACATAGATCCAACAGAAATACAAATAAAAGAAAGACCATTCAATTTAAATTAATTATAAGGTAGTGAATATTATGATTTAAAGAAATGTGATGGATTGGTACAATTGCAAAATATATATAGTTCATTTCTGAATGATGTAATTAGAGTTAGTGATGATTTGGGAGGGTGGAAACATTAAGAGTTAACAATAGTGTGTTTACATTTCCGTACTTAAATAGATCTAGCTGCCACTAAAGGAGGTTCTGCTTTCTTTGTTTGCAGTATTAGCAGGGCCGGCACTAGTGGGGGCAGCTAGGGCATGTGCCCTGAGCGTAGAGTTTGGAGGGGGTGCCAGAAAAAGCAAAGAAATAGTAACATTATTTTTTATATGTTAAAAGTTACAATTTTTCACATAATAAAGCATTATTTCAAATTATTTGAGCGAATTGGTTTTTAGCATCTTCAATTTTATTTAATTTTAGCGGAAAGTGGTCATGTTAATTCGCCCGGATTTTTTGCCGTTTTGCATTTTTTTCAAAAATTCACCAAATGTAGTAATTATATCCCAATCTAAAAATGTTCAGTAGCTTTTGTATAGAAAAAGGTCCAAAGAATTTATACGTGCAATTAAAAAATTTATGGATGTAAAATTTAAACGTTACTAGCCCAGGAAGCAAAAAAATTTTCAGTAATGGAAAAAATCCAACTTTAGGAGTAATTTTTTGTAATCTTTTTCAAAATATACAAAAATTTTGTAATCTAGTACTAAACAGAAGTCTATAAAAATATAGGTCTACGAGAATAACATTTTTGTTTTATTTTAGAAAACAACCAGTACTGTATTTATGTTTCTACTACAAGACCAATAATAAAATTAGGACTACAGTATTTTGAAAAATTTACCAGGAATATATGAAATTACCCAAAAATGAAATTTTATTATAACAAATTGTAGAGAATATATCATAGAATTGAACTGTATACTTGAAAATTATTATTTTACTAGCTGAATACCTGTGCTTTGCTACGGAGAATTGTTTTGCATCACTATGGTTACATAATTGTAATATTTCTCCCTCATTTGATTTCATCTTTTATTTCACGAAAGTGAATTATTACATGTATTTTCAATTAGTTTTGTGCGTTTTGTTCATTGGCTGCCCGTCAATCGTCTTCAACCGAAATTCTACAGACTGGTAAATCACAGTCTTAGCTGGATGTTGCAAATCGAACAGATATGACTTTATTATGCGCATGCATAGATCGGGATAGATTTTATCAGCTTTACGCATTTAAATATTACCTTAAAATTAATAAATACCAAATTTCAGATCTTTAGCTTTAAGGAAAGAAAACCAATTAATATTTATAGTTTTTAGGGGTTGTTATCACATTTTCACCCCTTAGCAGCACGTAACAAAATATAAAACTGGTTTATTTTTTATGTGTTTTTCAAGAAAAAATGTACAAAATGTCAGCTTTCTAGCTTTAAGGAAAGAATAACAAACAACATTTATTTTTGAGGGGTCATTTCAACCCTTAAAGGCCAAATATTTTAAAATTATTTCTTAGTGCGTCTCTAGTGCCTATGAACTACGTGTACCAAATTTCACATTCCTCAAGGTTATTCAATTAATATTTATAGTTTTAGGGGTTGTTACTACTTTTCAGTCCCTTAGCAGAACGTTACAAAGTGTAAAACTAGTTTACTTTATGTGCATTTTGTAAGAAAAATGTACACAATTTCAGCTCTCTAGCTTTCAGGAAAGAATAAAAATTAATATTAATTGTTTTAGGGGTTGTTTCAACATTTCCACCCCTTAGCAGAACGTGACAAAAAGTAAAACTGGGTCATTCCGTATCAACTCAACACAGTTTAAATTAAAATTTTACCTGACCATTTCCGATTTCAATGAAATTTGGTATACTGGTACATCACATATAGACTAAGAAAAATACCAAATTTCAACTTGATATCCCCATTAGTTTCAAAGTTACGCTTCGTTAAAGTTTTCAAAAAAAGCTCAAAATTGACCCGATATGGAAACTTTAAGCTGCTATAGCACCTCTTGGAATCAAGCTAGAAAGATGGGAGAGGTGTCATTTTGCAGCATTTTTCAAGCCCTTTCTAAAAATGTATAACACTATAGGGGTCTTGATACAATTTTGTTTAACAATTTCAAAATCAAAAATTAAATTTCAAATTTTTCAAAATGCGACGCTTTAAAAATTTTGAAAAAATTCTTAAATAGTCCTTATATAGTTGTTAATTGAAGGTATGAATTTCATTATGGGATCATAATGGGTTCTCAAAGAAAAATGCATTTGAAAAACTGCTTACATTCATATTTTATCTTAGAATGCTGGTGACAGCGAACTAATAATTCTTAATAACATAAAGCTTATATGGTAATGAAAGTACTTTTGTTTGAATATTTTGTAAAGCAATTAACTTATATTTGTTAGTAGCACGCAAAGATAAACTGTAAATTTATATACAATAAATAGTTATTTAATGATTGTACGGTACAATATTATTATTCATTTTATAAATAATAAACGGTACCAGACACTGGCACATACTTTCTCACAAACATATTTAAATTATCAAACAGATTCACTGTGACTTCATAATTGTAGGTGGGGTATTAAAGTAGGAGATTAACTAATAAATATTGTTATTATTATCTAGAGAGAAAACCATTCGATCGATTTCGAACAAATTTGCACCAAACACGTCAATTAGGGCTGTATAGATGCACGAAAAAAGATTTTGAAAAAATGTGAAAAACAACAACCTTTACGGCCAAAAAAACCCCAAAAATAAGTTATTATTATTATTATTAGCTAAACAAGAATTTTTAGAAAGATGAGGTTTTTTGCATTAGGGTAGGCCTACATTAAGGGTTACAAATAAGTCAAATTCTATCAAAATCGTTAGAGCTGTTTTTTTATAAAAAAATAATAACTGATTTTTTGGGGTTTTTTGCCAAAAAGAGTGTTGTTTTTAAAAATTTTTCAAATTTTGTCAAAACCGTTTTTCGTGCATCTATACAGGCCTAATTGACATGTCTGATGCAAATTTGTTTGAAATCGATTGAATAGTTTTCGCTCTAGCTTTGTGTACATACATACAGACAGACATTTTGTAAAAACCACTTTTTTGGACTCAGGGGGTCCCAAAACGGATATTTACACAAAAATCTCAACATCGATTTTTTTTTGCGATCACTATACTTTCTCTATACTATAGTATAGTGAGAAAGTAAAATGAAATAATTTAGGCAGAAATCTATCTTGTTTTATTGGAAATATATGGCTTGTAAGGATTAGAAAAAGGCAAAAAGGCAGCAGAAGTTAAGCATTATATATGTTTTTTTCTGTTGTGTACATAGACATTATGAATGTAAACTTATTTTTTTAAATATCAATGCAGTGTTTTCAGAAGTTTATTATATATATATTATTATTAACAATGAAGTGTTTAAATAGTAGCCCAGTTACCAAAAACTTCATGTGTAGGCCCTATATATATCTTAAATTTCTCCTAGCTAAATTTTTTTGTTAAAACGGCTCCTTTTCTATTAACAATATACTGTATGTCTAAAGCTTTCAAATAATTAAATTTAGCTTTAAAAATGAGGTTGTAAAAATTAAATATCATTGATCAAATTAGTCTCCCATACAAATTTCACATAATCTTTGTTTACAATCTAAGATACTCTAAGCCCTTGTGATACCAATGAGGAAATTGTAGTGTAAGCATGTTTTCAAATGCATTTTTCTGTAAGAACCCATTATGATCCCATAATGAAATTTATACCATCAATTAACAACTATACAAGGACTATTTGAGAATTTTTTTCAAAATTTTTAAAGTGTCGCATTTATAAAAATTTTAAGTTTAATTTTTGATTTTGAAATTGTTAAAAATGTTTGTATTAAGACCCCTATAGTGTCGTACATTTTTAGAAAGGGCTTGAAAAATGCTGCAAAATGACACCTCTCCCATCTTTCTAGCTTGATTCTGAGGGGAGCTATAGCACTTTAAAGTTTCTATAACGGGTCGATTTTGAGCGTTTTTTGAAAATTTTGACGAGGCGTAACTTCTGGTTTACTTTTTATATGTGATTTTAAGAAATAAATGTACAAAATTTCAGCTTTCTATCTTTAAGGAAAGTAAACAAATAATATGTATAGTTTTAGGGGTTGTTTCAACAATTTAAGGCCATATATTTTAAAACCCTTTCTTAGTGCGCCTCTAGTGCCTGTGAGCATTATGTGTACCAAATTTCACGTTCCTAGGAGGTATTCAATTATTATTTATAGTTTTAGGGGTAGGTGCTATATTTTCACCTCTTAGCAGAACGTGACAAAATGTAAAACTGGTTTATTTTTTCTATGTATCCTGTAATAAATAAATTTACAAATTATCAGATCTCTAGCTTTAAGGAAGGAATAAAAATGTTTATTTATTGTTTGTATGGGTTGTTATCGCATTTTCACCCATAGCAGGACGTAACGAAATGTAAAACTGGTTTACTTTTTATATGTATCTTGTAAGAAAAAAATGTACCAAATTTCAATTTTTGGCTTTAAAGAAAGTATAACAATCGGAATGGATTTAATCAGCTTTACATATTTAAATAATTCCTTAAAATTAATAAATGAAATATTTCAGATCTCTAGCTTTAAGGAAAGAATACCAATTAATATTTATGGCTTTAGGGGTTGTTTCAACCCTTAAACACGAAATATTTCAAAATCCTTTCTTAGTGCGCCTCTAGCACCTATGAGCAATATGTGTATCAAATTCCATGTTCCTAGGCCATATGTTTTTTGAGATATAAAACAACCAATATTTATGGGTTTATTGGACGTTTCAACCCTTAACCGCAAAATATTTCATAATTCTTCATGGTAGGCCTACACCATCATCTAAGGCCTATGAGCAATATGTGTACCAAATTCAACGTTCCTATGCCATATGATTTTTGATATATAAAACAAAAAATATGTATGGTTTTTGGGGTTGTTTCAACTCTTAAATACGAAATATTTTAAAATCCTTTCTTAGTGAGCCTCTAGCACCTATGCTATGAGCAATATATGTGTTCCAAATTCCATGTTCCTAGGCCATATGGTTTTTGAGATATAAAACAACCAATATTTATGGGTTTTAGGGGTTGTTTCAATCCTTAAACGCGATACATTTCAAAATCCTTTCTTAGTGCACCTCTAAGGCCTAATGAGCAATATGTGAACCAAATTCCATGTTCCTAGGCCATATGGTTTTAGAGATATAAACAACAATATTTTTTTTTAGGGATTGTTTCAACCCTTAAATGTGAAATATTTAAAATTTCTTTCTTAGTGCAAAATCTAAGGAATATGAGCAATATATGTACCAAATTCCACATTCCTAGGCCATATGGTTTTTGAGATATAAAACAAACAATATTTATGGTTTTAGGGGTTATTTCAACCCTTAAATGCGAAATATTCAAAATTCTTTTGAAAGGTTTATAATATTTTGAAATATTAAATAATATAAATTTGTTTAATCTTTTAAATTTCCTTTGATAATTTATATTTCAATTAATTTGCCTTCACTGAAATACTTATATGTTCTTATAATAGCTTATCATAAAGAATAAATACTCACTTTCTTTAAATAATAACAATAGAAATATTTAATTATTCAATAATTATAATTAACAATTTATATTTGAAATATTGTCTGTAATCCCTTCACTGAGTGTTCATATAGTTTATATGGGATTATCAGTTAAAAATTATTTGTATTTGGATTTATAATTCTACAACAAAAGTTCAATTAGACTCTCACATAACTACAAACTCTTTAAACAAATAAATTATTTATGGCTTGCTCAGATATTATTAATGTTATAATTATTAATTTGATCTCGGGCTAGGGGTTTCGGCCGGATCCATCCACATTTATTTAAATATTAAGGTTAGTTATAAATTATATATATATCTTAGACTAATTATTACTTATTTAAATTTAATGAGAACATAGAATAATGATGATGATTTTAGAAAGAAAGTTCGAAAGTCTTAATATTAATTGTTTGTTGCACAAAATTTCCACTATAAAGGTTTTTATGTGAATTTGGTTTCTTTGAATAAGGTTATAAAGTCAGATATGTTTGTATTAAAATGGTTTTATCTCACCCAAATTTGTTGTCTTGATTATCATAAGGATGTATCACTGTTTTAAGGTATTTCACTGCAAGATATAGCATAGATATTCGGCACAAAATATGTACGTCGATACTGTTCCATGGTTATTTCTGCACTAAAATTAAATTGTATTTTTTAGACCATTGTTCTCCACGGGGTTCACATATATAATCTCGTCACCAAAATCTCTGTCCCAGCTGATTTACATATGTTTAAAATGGATACAATATCTGATGATTGAACATGATTTATGATAATTATGATACTTACATTATTTTTTTTTTTATATTTTATTTTATTCTATCTAATTATTCTTTAGTTTTAAATTATTTTTTAAGAAACAAACTCTTATTTTATGCCTGAATTATTAATTTGAATGTAGCGGCTCGTAATGTCGTCAGCCAATCAGAAGTGTGCTGGAAGCGGGGCTATTTTCGTGTGTCGATTGAATTAGCGAAATTTCGTAGATCCGTCCTCTTTACATGCTTCGCGTTTAAATAAATGAATTTTTATTAAAATTGTGAAATGTACGTTTGAAAGATAATTTAGTTCTACAGCCCACAAGATGTATCAATATTTTAGGATAATTTACTTTCATGTTTTATTCGTGTCGAATCGGTTTTGTTGTAATGTTGATTTTCTTATACAGAGTCGTGTATGTCACTTGTTTCTTTAGTTATTTCTTTAATGGTTTTGGTTTGTGTTTCGGGCCTTTTGTGATAAATGGTAAACATATTATAGTTCCTATAGGCCAGATTTCTTTTATCAATTCTCTTTCGTATATTTACCATTAATTTTTTTTTGTAATATTCTTATATTTCTAATGCTAAATTGAGTTGTCGAGTATCGTGGATATATCGCGTTGGCGCTCTGGATTTCGTGTAGGCCGAGATTAGTTTAATTAATAATTTACAACATAAATACTGAACTGTTTCACTTTCTTAGTGCAAATCTAAGGAATATGACAATATACATACCAAATTCCACATTAATAGGCCATAAGGGTTTTGAGATATAAAACAAACAATATTAATGGTTTTAGGGGTTGTTTCAACCCTTAAACGCAAAATATTTCAAAATCCTTTCTTAGTGCGCCTCTAGGGCCTATGAGCAACATGTATACCAAAATTCACATTCCTAGGAGCTATGGTTTTCGAGATACTGTGATGAGTGAGTCAGTCAGTGTATTTCAGCTTTATATATTATTATAAAATATAGATTAACTTATTTTACTTCGTTTCCCTAAATTAGATCAACTAAACAAAACTCTCACAAACGTATCGTATACAGTTCCAGACGCTGTGAACAATGAGAAAAGGTATCGGCTAACGTCATAGTAAAATCTAATTTGTTTTCAATTTGTTCCAAACTGAAATAGTAAAGTACTAGGCCCACATGAATACCAATTTATAACCAAAAGGCATAAACTTGAATGATTTGAAGTTTAACTGAATGTCTCATTTCTTAATATGTTAACCACTTCTGTAATATCAGATTAACTAAATGAAGAAAAACCTTTTTACTTTTTAGATTCCGTTAAATAGTATATTTAGTCACAAGTCCGGAAAGTGGCCGTTACCGGTGCACGATCGAGTTTCAAGTACGAGGCGAATCCGAATACTTGAATTCGATCAAGCAGTGGCATAACACTTTCGGACAAGTTATGAACAGTACTTTTCATCATACCACCTTTTAATATACTGGGTGGCTAAAAATAAACTTGGGCCTACACCCCCTCTTAACTTCTTATGTGTTGATATATTTTAACTGTTTCCAGCTATTAAGTACAAACAAAAGTAACTTGTTTAAACAATCAAATATTTATTAGGTTAAGAGCAGTAGGTAATTTTACAAATTGAAAGAAATGTTGATGGTACACAGGTTTGGTTATTCGATATGTTAATCCCTTTCTTTGGGCGTTTCTTTTGTAAAACCTGGACGTTTTCAGAAGAACAAAAACTGTTAAACACATTTTGGGTATATGTTTGGAAGTCAGGTGTGATTGTTTCACTCTGTTCTTTATCGAACATTTAGTCGATTGTAAATGTCAGATTCATTGCTTTCATTTTTTAATTGTATGTTCTGATTTTGGATTTGAAGTGCTTGCTTTAGAGAACAGAATTTTGGATACATCAATTTTTCTCGAAACTGAGTCCTCTAAGTACTGAGTCCTCCCTTGCTACGGCTGAAGATCTCCAACCACCGTGCCATTTTAGTGTAATTAAATCTGCTCCTCCCTCGACCAACATGGATGCCGAGGTTCTTCTCAAAGCATGTTCTGTGTAGGAATCTGGGTTTTCTAGTTTCAGGTAACCATTTTTAATACGGCTCCTATTTTATAAACACCAACATGCTGAGCAACACATTTTCCTGCTCTGTAGCCAACAAGAAATCTTGTGATTTTCGGGTTTGGAGAGCGCACAGCCATGTATTTTCTGATAATGTTCCAAGGTTCAAATGGACAATCTTAATTAGTAATTGTAAAAGCTCTGCTAATGTGGGTTTTTCCATCTCTAAGAAAAACAGTCATGTACTAGCCATTGTCTTTTACATCATCTTTATTATACGCAACATGTAATCTTATCAGCACGCCCCATATATGAATAAAGTTAAGATAACTTTTCTAAGCAACCATTATCAGGCACTGTGATCATAAACTTGGCAATTTCATCACTGGTAAACACACTAGCCTTCTTAGGTTGATAACCAATAGAATGCAATTGTCTTACGGTAATTTGAAATATCAATGTTTTCTTCGATTTTCAACTTTTTAACATTGAAAATCTACTCCACAAAGTGTTTGGTTTCATCACCTTTGCTTTTTCAGACATGTTATACAATCATAGTTTCATCTCTTTATTTATTGTATTCACCTTCATATCATAACCGTAAAGTGTCAGGCAACAACTGTATAGATAATAATTCTGACGCTCTTTTCAATATTGATTCAGGAATATTAATATTTGAATCAGCCATTATTAAGTACGTTTACACTTTTACAATAGTCTATATAGGCTAATAAACTAAAAACATCAAAGGTTTGTTATTGTTTCAATTGTTTATGTTGCTAGAAACAGTCAGCTGTTTAAAAATTATATAGCATAATGGAATACTGTAAGTTGAATAGCAGCGCTCGTGGTGACAAATCTTGGAACCTTCTTTCCCAGCCTAGTCCTTTTTACAGTTTTACCCGGACTGTTTACCCGGCCTATCGGGAATCGATTGGTTTCAATCACAACTGATAGTACTGTAAACAATGGTTTATTACGTTGGTATGATGAAAAATTATTATACATTAGAGGAGTGTTGAAATTTCGAACAACTGAATTTCGCTTATCTGCTTGCACTACTGTGTTAATGTGTAAAAATACGAAGCTTTAATCAATAGCATTGATTGAAATACAGGAAAGTATATGCTTTTATTTTTATTAAATAGAGTGAGAATGGTGGGGAGCAGTAGGAGGGGGCGCCGAAATATATCCTTGCCTCGGGTGAAAGGCAACACATTAGAAAGAGGGTTTTTTTGGGAAAGGTTCTTGGGTGAGAAGAGATGTCTTGGGAGACAGGGAGTTTTGGGGTGTAGCCGGTGTGGGCGTCAAAAAGAGACCAGAGAGGCTTTTTCCATGAGGTGTGCCAGCCCAGCTGGACGGTCGGGCAAGGGAGCTGAACTGTCCGATTATAAGAGCCACCAGAACAGAGTAAAGGTGAGGGACACAGTTTGTGGATATTAAAGTGACAAATTGTTTTATGTAAATTCTGGGTTAAAATCAGTTTCTGTGGGTTGATCTATTGGGAGAGTTTTACATATATTTTTTAAAGAATTCATATTTAGTGTTACAATTCAAATATTTCCCTAACTCTGTAAAGAAAATAAGAACG
>JAGFPH010000001.1:1010409-1028463 GCA_018207615.1 Philaenus spumarius
TTAATTTAGATTTAATTGTAAAGTAAGTAATTGTGAGGGTTGTAGTATTAGGGAGTAGAAATTTGAGCTCAGTTTTGCACGTTGAGTACAGCATAAGATTTAGACTAAGGTATATTATTATGGTTAACACACAATTTCCTATGGGCTTTCATAATCTGGATTTTGGTGATATTTGGTTTGTCATATATATAGAAATGTCTTCATTTAATGAAATGATACGTTTGTTACAAACTTGTGGATTGAATGATATGATTTATAAATTTTATGGATTGAATGGGACGAATAAATTTAAATATAAATTTTTTATTTTTATTTAAATTTCGTATTGTACTCAATTAACTTCTACAGGATAAGGATAATGATGTTAAAATTTGATATACAAACAAATGAAACAACCAACTGTGACGGTTAATTACATGCTAATTAGATTAGCTAATTAAAGCATAAGAAAACCATTTTAATAAATTCAAATTTTGAAAAAATGTAACAGAATCAGCAAAACAAGACAAAATTAAAAGAAAGAATAAGTACGGTATTTGACAAAATTTGCATATTTTAGAATTAGAAAAGTTTTTATCAATTAATTGTAATGTACCTAATAGCAGGAGAGGAAATCTGCAAAATCGACAAGATAGAACCAGAAAATTCTTGTCTAACATTACAAGAGTTTATCCACATCTCTGTTGCTAGGGTCATTTAACCCTTTGATGAGCGAATTGATTTGCAAATTTCTTACCCCAGGGAGCAAAAAAAAAATTTTTTAATAAATGGTTAAAAAATCTTTTTAAAGCTGTAAAATAAGTAATAAAAAAATAGTAATTTTTTTTTTTTGTGTTTTTTTTTCAAAAATAAGAAATTTTTGTTACGTTAAGTCAGCAATACTAGTGTTTTTATTCTTATACCTAATGATAAGCAAAACTTGTTAGACATAAACATAAAACATAATTAAAAATAGTAATATAAAATTATTGAATTCTATTTCTAAACATACATTTTATTAATTCTAAAACAGGTGTTTAGTATGGTAGATTTCGAAACACGGATGCACACACAAGCCAACGTCACAGTCTTTACATTGCCATGTAGTGTCACTTCTCTTTTGTGGGCTTTTGCTGGTATTTGCACACACATCTTCTTTGTGGCCTTGCTTTTTTTTCTGTGGGAGGAATTGGAGAAATGAAGTGTCAGCCAGTAAGTCGTAGAGGATTTTCAGTTGGCAATAAAGATTTCCTTCCACGTTTTGCAATCCTTTCAGTAGAAAATTCTTCTAAAAGTTGTCGCACTAAACTAAATTTGAAATCAGGAAACTTAGGTTTCTTACCTGTTTTCATTCTGTACCAGGCAAATGCATTCAGTAGGCACAAGTCCATTACATGAAAAAAAAGTTTCTTGTACCACTTCACTGTCTTTCTAGCAGAGTCAGAGTAAGAAAGAAGCATATCTGTCTTGTCAACCAAACCCATGTTTTCGTTATATAGTCCAAAACACTTTCAGGCTTTACAACAACTTCCCCTTTGTAGTTACGTTTGTTAACTTCAACCATTTTATGTGAATGCACCGTTGAAAGCATATGAACATCTCTCTTATCGTGCCATTTTTCTGCAAGTAAAAGTTTAGTGTTTGCTGTTGAACAATTTCCTTTCATAACTTTTGGAAATTTGGGCATTTCTTTTCTTTTGGGATTGACTGTTCCACAAGCCCCAATTTTATTTTCATGTAGAAAGTTAAATAAATTTGGACTCGTGTACCAATTATCAGTGTACAATACATGTCCATTTCCCATGTATGGCCGTAAAAGTTCTAGTACTACATCCCCAGAAACACCAAAACTACTAACATTATTTGTTTCTGATTTTCCAGTGTACACAAGAAAGTCTACAATATAACCAGTTTCACAATCACATAGAACAAAAAGTTTTATTCCAAATCGATGCCGTTTTTTAGGGAGGTATTGTTTGAAACCTAACCTGCCTTTCCAAACTACAACACTTTCATCAATACAAACTTTTTTGAAGGGATAAAAAACATTTTTAATTTTTTCCTTATTGATTGAAACATAACATCTAACTTGAAAAGTTTAGTTTGATTCTGATTATCTTTATTATTACTAAAATGTAGTAATCTTAGTAATAATAGAAACCGATTTTGAGAAAAGATTTTTGGAAATGCAGGGGTAGAAAGCAAAGGTTCAGTTGACTAATAATCTTTGACACGATTTTTCACTGCAAATGACATCAACATAAGGGTTGCAAAAAAAGTATACATTTCAGACACATTAATTAGTTGGAGTCCACGATTTTAGTTTAGAGTTTTCTGCAATTTCAAAATGTTCAGTTGCATACCTATGATAGCGGTTTGTTCTTCCACAATATGTTGAACTAAGTCATTGTCAAAAAATATTTTAAAACAATCACTTTCTGATAAGTTATCTGGTAAATCAACACTGGCAATTATACCTGATTTACTGTCATTGAAATGTGGTAACACAGGTTGAAAGTTCAAATTTTGAGACCAAGAAAATTTTAGGCTTAGGTCTTCAGAAATTGTATTTATTTCTTCATTTTCAAACACTTCAAACTCATCTTCACTTGTTTCAGAATCACTATATGTGTAATCAGATTCATTTTCAGTTATAAGTTCACCTATTTCTTTGTCAGATATTCCAAACGCCGGCCTAGGCCTAGCCATAATATTCCGAAAACACAAATTTACTATTTGGAAAAAGTTACTTACAAAATATATTATACAATTACAATTATCACTAAAATCACTAATATAAAATTAAAATTATCGCTAAAATCACTAATATATAGTTTGAGGTTAGTTACATCGCACTGCATTATAAACAGAATCACAATAGCATACTGCGCAAACACATCTTTCGTGCATTAGAAATGCCAGCTGTTTCAGAATATGTGCAGTGCAGAGCTGTCAGACTGTGTGCAGTGTTGCCAGATTAGAAAGTTATGAAAAATAATGCATAGATGGCAGCACATCATAGGACATAATAATATTAAATAGAACGTTTAAAAACGTTGATGCTAACTGAACGAAAACTCTATGACGTTTTTAAACGTCGATGCTCCAAACGGTAGTCACACTGCCTGACGTTTTAAAACGTCAATGCTCATCAAGGGGTTAAACCAATGTTAAATTTTATAATTGTAAATTTTGTAAATAATTTTAGTTAGTTAGAAAGAGAAGGAAAAACTAATTAGAAAGGTATTAAAAGAAATTTAGTAGAGCCATTAGTTCAGAAATTACAGAACAGAGAGTAAGACCAAACATAAAAAACTTTTCAGTTTAAAAAAAATCCAAAAAACCAAATAGGCCTAATAGAGACCTAACAGGGGATAGTAATAAAATTAACTAAATTAAATTTTAAAATAATAATAAATCGACCACGCAGCTGGACCGCTGGCGTGAGTTGAGCAAATTTCCAAAATTAAATTTATATGATTATGTTTTAGGGTTTCAACCAACAATTTGGGAAATAGGTCTACTCACGAAGGCGTTGAACAGCTGACTGTGTGTACGCAATATATTAGTAGAATTTGTTTCCTCCTAGTGGCCTCGCGAGTTTGCATCACTTGGCTTTGAACTGGGTACTTTTATGGTATTTTACGTTTTTGTCGATTTTGGGGGAACCAAGCGAGCTATAAGGTCGCGTAAAAAAACAAAATGCGGAGAATAACATCCTACATTTATATTGTTAGAAAAACTCTAAAAAAAAATCATTCTCGTAGTAAAAATCTCAAAAAATAGTTACTTCCGGTCAAAAAACGTACTTCCGGTTGTTGGATTTTTTGGCTAACGAACTCGTCCGAGCCACATAGACATGCAACACGTGTACCAAATTTGGACCAAATCGGACTTAAAATGCGGCCGCTAGAGTGCGAACACATATATACATATATATATATATATATATGAATTTTTTTGACACCCCAAAACGTGTTCTGGGGACCATGATCGGTGCTCATTTGCTACTCCCGACCTTGGGTCTCACCATAAGGGCCACTGCAATAGCTCATTTTTCCTATGGAAATTCGCTAATAACTTAATAGGAAAAAGGGGTTTTAAAGTCATTCTTAGACCAAAAAGGCCTACAACTTTAAAACTAACAGGAAATCCAAATAAGAGAAAATAGGGGGGAATAACTATACTAATAAAGAACAATTATGCAAGGTGTCAACAAAAAGTCATTATTAGAATCAGAGTAGGCCTGATTAAATAATAAAAACAGAAAACTTTCAAATCAACTAAAAGGGGAAATAATGATATAATTGTATTTTTAAATATATAACACGTTAGATAATAGTTAAAGGTATTGTAATAATCATGTGATGTGAGAAAAGTCAAAATGGGGGGAGGGAATAAAAATCGGGAGCGCAAAGTTAGGCTTTAGAAAACAGACGATATCTGGAGAACCAACACAGCTGCTGAAGAACCAAAGTCAGTTTTGTTTGGGAACAAGGTGAAGAAAATAATATAAGAAAGAAAAAATAAAATTTAATAAATTCCAGGAAAATAAATTTCAAAATTTAACAAAAACTTTCGGAGCGGATAACATGGTGAATAATGGGAGTACGACTTCAATTCAAAGAGCTACTTAAACAGAAGGTCGTCACAAACAATATGAGACCATCAAATCCAAATTTGGGCCAAGGAGGAAAGAGTTGTGGCGGTTTTGGAAATTCAAGGCATAAACATTGGAATTTCAAGAACTGACAAGAATTGCCAAAGTCAACAAACGAGGGGTCGACTCAGAGTGAGAGAGAGAGCGCGAAGGTGCTACGCCGGAAGTTAAGTGTAGGACTACTTATAGAAAAAGAAAACAATGCAATATAGAACAGTTTGACACCGATTTACAAATTTTAAAAAATACAGGAGGTAATAGAAAAAATCAAGGAATATTTTAAACATAAACAGAAGAATTAAAACGGTTGAAATAGAACTTTCACCAAATTTTTAACAAAGGAAATCTTTTGACTAAGGGAGGGGCGAGAAGCCTAAAGTCGGAGATGTTTCTAGTTAGTTTGAGTATGAGATACCGTACCGACACCACGTACTTCAGAGATCCTAAGAAAGGCTTTCCATAGGCTAGCTGAGGGAACAACTACCTTGGAATACTCGCAAAAGCAGTGGACTTGGAGCGTCATTAACATAAGCCAGAGAAAGTTAATCTTGAAGAAAATCGGTATGCGGGCTTTTCAAAACTAAACTCCAGTAAAGAGTAACAGGTTGTATAAATCGTTCTACTTTTCAAATTTGGGAACTTTGCAGGACTTGGGAGGATTGCGGAAGACCAATTTCACCAGGAGAAGAATCCAGGATAGAGGACCGAAGACAGAACATCTTGTTTTCTTGTAAGTAACAAACTATCAAGTTGTTTTTGATCCTAGGGAAATTTAAAAAAATAAATAAATACAAATTAATAAATAAATTAAATTCAGGGGAAAGTTTTAAAAAGTTAAAATAATTTTAATTAAAAGTCACTCACATCTCACAGTGGTAAATAGCGACGAAGAAATTAATTGTAAATATATATATTCTTTTATCAATTGTGTTTGTATTTAATACGCTGTTGCGTACAATTTAAATAATTAGTTTTGTTCAATAAATTATTTTATTCTTGAGAAAGTTGCTAAAATCATTTATAGATTTAATAAAATACCTCATATCATAAAGTGCTCTAAATATAAGAATTCAGGTAAGGCGAAAGTATTTTCTGATCATAACAAATATAGCTCCACAGGGAACGACCTCAAGATCAGAGTTAAAAATAGAGCTAGTGTACAAAAAAGTAAGTAATGTAAAAAATTATTAATTCTTAACTAAGAACTGGAAATT
Source organism: Philaenus spumarius (assembly GCA_018207615.1). Classification (NCBI taxonomy): domain Eukaryota; kingdom Metazoa; phylum Arthropoda; class Insecta; order Hemiptera; family Aphrophoridae; genus Philaenus; species Philaenus spumarius. The sequence goes on from JAGFPH010000001.1 coordinate 1,016,263, forward strand.
AAAACAATAAGATAGGCTAGCAGTTTTGGAACAACTTCGTCCAGCGAAATCATAGTCGTCATCAACATAATCATGGGGCCCATCTACATTGTCAAATTCCACTTCATCATTCTTCTCTTCCACTGGGAAAATATTAGTTTAAAAAAATAGAATCTAGTCTTTTTGTTTGTTTTAGAACACATTCTTGCTCTTGAAGTTTTAATTTAGACAGTTTTTTGTATTCAGCACCACTAAGCCTCTTCCTACCGTCACTCATGCTAGCTAGCGTACATTTTTAAACTGCTCTATAATAACATACTTTAAACTTGCCAACTTCTTTGAAAAGTTTCACACCTCATTACTACTAATCATATTTCGACAAATTTATTAATTTACACAATGTAAACAATAAAGGTTAGGAATACTGGATTGGTGAATGACAGCGTATTATCACTGGACTTACACTACAGAGTTGTTACATCAAATCAGGCTAAAGGAAAACTATGTAACTAGATTGCTTGCTGTCAATTCAAATTAGTCCATAGAAAGTAGGAAAAGTAAAACAAATTTTCAAGTAACATATTTTCGAGCGACATATGTACATTTAAGCTACACTTATAAATATTTTCTTCTGTTAAAAAAAGTCCAAAGGGTTTATTTTCAGTTTCCAAAAAATTTCTTAATTGCCACCCCTTTTCCGTTCTAGGCTCTAGCCTACTCAGCCTATTTAGAAATCCGGCCATGTGTAATTCCAGCCTTAAATAAAGAGTATGTCATCTGGGCTTTAAAATAGACGGACCATGAAAAAAAGCACCCAGTATAAAACAACAATATGGCAAAGATCTAAATTCAACATTATTTAAGTAGAAAACTTAATTTAGCTGGTCATAGTATGTTACAAAATTATTATGTTCCAACTAAACATCATAGAACCTAAGATTACAAAGTATTGAGGCAAGTTTTATATACTGCAACATTCAACCAAACTAAACTGTACAAACAAAATTACAACTGTTTTTATTTTTCAGTAGGATAACATGTGTAGCTTACTGGTACTGGGGTTATAACTACAACTAAACATTTATGTTGTTTAAAAACATTTTAACAAATGTGAAGCTTAGCCCTTAAAACGGAAACTTCTCAACCTAATAAGTAAGATGATATTACTGTAAAAAATAAGATATTTTAAAACACACAGTAGAGAAAAATAGCATTAATCCTATAAAAGAAAATATTTAAGCTTGGTAATGAGACTTCAGGGTACAATTTTGATGCACCTATATGAGTATGGTATTGTTAAAAGACATACAGCTGCAGCTTGAAGATTATTTTCAACAAATGAAAACAGTAAACAGTAGTAGATAAAGAAGCATTATCACAATAACTATTATCCCAGTTTGAGTTTGTTTGATAGATTTTATTAAAAGTATTACTTTTTGATTCTACTATGGCATGTTTTAATTTGTTTGCATCGTTTGATATGTACTGTAGTCCAAGCAACAAAGACAAAAAAAAGCTAGGTTCTAGTGTATTACAGATTGACCACAGGTTTTAATAGAATTACACTAAATATCAGCTTTTCCTTTATATATAACTAGCTGACCCGTACAGCATTACCCGTGGTGGTTGGTATTCTTTTTAAGTGTTCAGTCAGTTAGTGGTATTTGGCTTTTATATATATAGATCTTAAATAATAAAACCACTATTGTCATAATAATAAAAGATCTGAAATTATGATTTTAGTAATTTGATCCCCCCAAACCCCTCCTAAAATTTCGAAATTTTTCATACCCTTTCTTAGTAAGCACCTATGGCCCTAGAGGAATCTACATACCAAATGTCATTCCAATCCGTTTGGTAGTTTTGAAGAAATCGTGATTTAATAACTTTGATCCCCCCAAACTCCCCCTAAAATTTCGAATTTTTTCAAACCCTTTCTTAGCGAGTGCCTATGGCCCTAGTGATGGGAACAATCGGATGAAAACAAACGATTCATTCGGTTGACGCCGTACAACCGATTCATTCGGTTGCTATTGTCCCAGTCGGTTGGATGAATCATCCGTTCTTTTTGCCCCACCACTCCACCCAACCAGTCAGCCATTTGAGTTAATCATCCGTTTACGTTTTAGCAACTCTCTTATTGTATAATTCACCCGTCACCTGTTTCACCCCTCTCCCAATTCTCCCTTCTTTGCCCAATTTCTATATAGGCCTACCTAACTACAGACTTTTCCTCGCAAAGTTTTAATAACTATATTCATATTTTGTACAAAATTTTGTACTGTTGTTGAGCGTGATACTTTTGTGAGTTTAATTAAAATACCGAATTAAATCTGTTTTAAATTCGTGTATGTATTTTTGTGATTTGTATTTACACTTGTGAAAGTGCTCTTTTGTTTTCCGATGTGATTTTTTAAATTTAAATTTGTTTTTGTTAAATTTTTGTCATTTAAATTGTATGATTTTATAATATTCAGCTATAAATTAACCAAAAATAATTGAAAAGTTTAAAATTTTATGTCTGAACTGCTTTAATAGATTTTCTGTTAATTTTAAAAGGCTTTCATTTCATTCAGATTTGTAAAGTACTCTTTTGTTTTCCGTTATGATTTTCTTTGAATAGTTATGAGTCATTTTTTTATTAACTTTTTTTGTTTAGTTGTTTTCATTTAAATTGTATTATTTTATATTATTTAGATTTAGGTCTTAATTAACACAAAATAATTGTGAAGTTTAAAACGTTACCAATAAAACAATTTTTATGATTGTAATAATTTACTGAAAAAATTAATCAAGTGTTTAGTAACTTTATCCATTAATCCATTATAAGAATGATCACCCTACGAATGTTTTCATTTATTATAAATCAGTAGGATGAAATAATTCAGTTAGCTGAGTAATATGAAACCATTGAAACCATCCAGATGATTCATCTGGATGAAAAAAACCGAATTGGTAAAAAAACAACCGGATGATTCATCGGTTGGAAAAACTAGTCGGTTGTCCCATCACTATATGGCCCTAGAGGAAGCTACATACCAAATTTAATTCCAATCTGTTTGGTAATTTTGGAGAAATCGTGATTTAGTAATTTTTACCCCCAAAACCCCCCTAAAATTTCCAATTTTTTAAAACCCTTTTTTAGTGAACACTTATCGCCCTAGAGGAAGCTACATACCAAATTTCATTTCAATCCGTTCGGTAGTTTTTGAGAAATCGTGATGAGTGAGCCAGTGGGTGAGTGAGTGAGTGGTATTTCGCTTTTATATATATAGATGAAATTAGACACCTCACTGATCGCGGGAAATCAATTATAAACAATCTAAAACAAATATAACATAACAAATTAACAAACCAAAAATCGTTTATGGGATTTAACATGTTGTAACATTTTGGTACAACTGGAGGGCAAGTAAAATGATAATAATTCAAAGGTATAAAGAAGGCCTGGCTTAGCTTAGATAATAAAAGAACAATGAACTGTAAGATTCATAGGCATAGCCTAGAAAGTTAATGTAGACCTAACCTAGAATTCAAAAGAATTCATGTAAATAAGAGTTGAAGCATTTGGCATTTAAAAATAATAATTAAATTCACAAATTGTAACCAACTAAAGCTAAATTTAAGCTAAACTTACCTTTTCCAAAATAAAATTAATACAACCAAGTTTAATTCACAAGCCTAAAGTAGCGATTGTTAGAACATTTTCATTGTCCTAACGATGTAAATTCAATCATGTTTTGTGTAAATAAAATAATATTAAGAATTGTTATAAAAGCGTTGTGTATAAATTAAATAAGTAACAAGTGTTAGAAAATTAAAAGAATGTAGCATAACCAAGGACAAAGTGTAGACGCAGTGGTGTTTTGGTATTTAAACCATGTGAAATAAACTTTGACTATGCAAGGCTAAATAGTGGACACACAAAAGCGCAGGTGAAATCGATCGAGTTAATTTGACGTCGACGAAGTATAATGATATGAATTATTGAAATGGACATTCCCGATTTTAAAAAGAAACAATAATAAGTGATTCGAAATTAAATATATAAATAGGGACAGTTCAAATATGTAGATAATGCAGTTTATGAACAGTAAAAAAAAAATATTATTGGAAAATAAATGTGAACGTAACCCAAAAGGTGTGCCGTTGTGAACAAAATATTAAACAAGGTGATGTTGATGGCCGTGACGCTTTGTCAAGCGCCATGTTTGGAATTTTAATAAAGCTTTTTAAGCACTTCTAATCTGGTATCCACTAAGTAAGGAAGTATTGATCATTTTGTAAGAAATTTTATAAAAGAAAACGGAAAATCAGTAAATGTGTTGGACTTGTAGTAATAATCAGTGAAAGAGGAAAACAATTTTCATAAATAAAACATAGGAACAACAGTTGGTAAAATCTTTTAATAATAAGCACCAACTTTAAGGTAATATCTTGCCATTTCATAATAAGCTATTTGGACATTTTTTTTTCTGAACGTTGTAATTTCATAGTTTGTAAAAGTAAATAATCTCATTTGTAATATAAATTAAAGTATACATTTAAGTGATTGCCTATTAAGAAAGCCAGGGACTCTTAAACTCGAGAAAGAGAATAATTTTATCCGATTTGAAATAACTTATATGTAAATAACTAATACTTGTATAGTAAATTCATGATTAAATATTGAATTGTATAAAATCAAATTTGTTAATTATTTATAATATTAGCTGTGGCAGTTTTTCAGTTTCAAAGGAAATTTTCATCATTCTAAATTTTGCACCTACAACATAATTTAAAAAAAGAACTGGGCCTATTTAAAAAAGAAATAATAATAAATATTTCTTTATAATTTTGACGCCGCAACGTGTGGCATTTCTATTAATAATAAATATTTCTTTATAATGTAGAATGTTCAGCCATTTAAATTACGCGGTTGCCAGTTAAGTTGCAACTAGAGTAGGAGTTTACCAGTGCCTCCTATATAACTTTAGAAAATAGAAACTTTTTAGTAGTAAACTAAGAAATGTTACAAACTTATATATGTTTATATAGGCACTGGAAACATACTAAGACTAGAGAGTGTAAGTTAGAACTCTTTAGGCTATTTTTTTATTTTTATTTTTATAATATACATTATATAAGTTATGTTTAGAAATGAAAACCCTTTTTTTAGTAAACTAAGAAATGTTACAAACTTATAATTATATGTTTACATACTGGAAACATACTAAGGCTAGAGAGTGTAAGTTAGAACCCTTCAGGCTATTTTTTAACACGCTTTTATTAGCTTCACTTGTATGTTTGTATGTTTGTTTGTAAGTAACTCTCCTTTGGACTAAAAGCCAGTGGCTTATTACTGTTAGTATATCTCTCTTACGCAAGTTCGTTCGTTGGCCGAGCGGTCTAAGGCGCGGGTCGTCGCTGACGTCAATCCCCAGACTCACCGCTCGTGGGTTCTAATCCCGTCCACGGCCAAATTTTTTTTTTCAATAATTAATCGAACTAAAAATAAAAAAATAAATATAGTTTAAAAAAACTAAAAAACACGCTTTTATAATACATCGAACTAAAAAGTGAAAAATAAATATAGTTTAAAAAAACTAAAAAACACGCTTTTAGAGCATATCAAACTAAAAAGTTAAAAATAATTTTTCAAATAAGCTTAAAACAATAATAAACGATAAATACTAGCATTATTGTAAAAAAAGCGTGGGGCGCTTTGTCCATATTTCTCGTACATCGAGCGCCCAACGCTTTTTTTACAATAATGCTAGTATTTATCGTTTATTATTGTTTTAAGCTTATTTGAAAAATTATTTTTAACTTTTTAGTTTGATATGCTCTAAAAGCGTGTTTTTTAGTTTTTTTAAACTATATTTATTTTTCACTTTTTTCTATGTACATTATATAGGCTAAGTTATTTTTAGAAATTAAAACCCTTTTTTAGTAAACTAAGAAATGTTACAAACTTATATGTTTACATAGTGGAAACATACTAAGACTAGAGAGTGTAATTTAGAACCCTTCAGGCTATTTTATATAATATATATATATATATATATATATATGTACATTAGGCCCATATAAGTTATGTTTAGAAATTAAAACCCTTGCCTATAAATATGTTAACATACTGAGGCTAGAGACTGAAGGTGAGAACTATTTTTTAGTCAGGAAATTTTTTTAAATAAGCTATTTACATATACAGTAGAGTCTCGATATTTCAAGTTGAATGGGACCGAGAGTACCTCGGATTGTGAAAAACTCGAATTACACGGAATGTGTAGAGGTTAAGATAAAACTACTATTTATAGTCCTCGTATGTCCGAAAAAATTAAAGTTTTATTAGATATACACTATTTTGTATTGAACACTGAGGTAAAAAAAGTAATTTTATACACAGTAAAAAATAGAAACTTACTTATTAAAGAAATCATAAATAGTTTTTTGTTTAACTACACTGCAACGTTTACGAGCTGCGATGTCACGCCAGGGGGATACGGCAGTGCCGGGAAAAGTTTGTGTCGATGTTATTTTTGTATATACAGTAGAACTTGGATAATTCGAACGTCTTTAATTCGAAATTACTGTTCAAAGTTTCGGTTCGGTCCCTTGAACTTTATATGATATCAATGTAAAAAAAATGATGGATAATTCGAAGTCAACTTCTTTAATTCAAAGTTTTTTTTCAACACTAAAAATAAAATCTTGTGCTGTGAAAGGGATCGCTGGATAAATAGGTCACTGTCTGGTAGAAAGGGAGCTGGACATAGAGGGCAGGACTTACGTGTTTGTACACGTATTATAATTCTAGACACGGTACCGGTTTCCATGAATTTTGCCTTCCGAGAATTCTCTAGGTAGGGTACCGATACTCTAGTTTGTCATTAATGCTCAGCTGTACAATCTCTGTCTGTTGTTAAATCTCGACAAAACCTTTTATAAACAGAACAGAACACTCATATTGTTTATTGACACTTGTACTGCGCATAACTCTATCCCACTTATAAGAACAATGTTACTGTTATTTTCCCCCCCTCCCCGAACATGACTTTAGTTGTACAGTCAATGGATCAGGGCTTATAAAAAAAATTTTAAGCATTTATACTGGCGGCTTATTGTACAAACGCTCTTGACAGATTCATTGGAAAACAAAAATTTAAAGATCGGTATCCTTTAAGCAGCAAGAATGTGTCACAATGCATGGTCACATTCAGTGCTATTTGTGGCTCAAATTACACGGAACCTCGGATTATCGAGACTCGAATTACCGGGACTCTACTGTATATATGTTTACAATTTTGTTATACAAAACAATATTATTGGTAATAACTATAATTTGCTTTATTTGTATGATTAACCCTTTCAGTGCAAGTCATTTTTTTGCATGCACTACCCAAAAGTGCCAGGCATTTTCTCCCATTATGTACACAAAAGTGCCGACCAGTTTTTAGCAAATTTGTAAAGGTTTCATAAAAAAGCTGTATTTTTGTTTTGATAAGATATCATCATGATTTTTGCTTTGTTTTCCTTCTAATAGAAATAATATCTACTACTCTAAACACCTTTAGGCTATAACATAGAAAAAATTTAGAAAAAATAAAATTGCTTAACGTAACAAACATGTTTTATAAAATTTCCACTTTGTATGAAGAAAACAAAAAAAGAAAAATATAGCACTTGAAAACTTACGCATCACTTTAAGACACATTTTGTTCTATACTTGTGTTCAAAATTTTAGCCCAATATCTTGCTAAATAAAAAACTTACACTACATACTTTTTTGAAATAAGTACGTTTTAATGTATTTTCGGAAACTCTAGTATTAGTAGTAAATAACTTTAAAAAAATCTGATACTTCAAAAATATTTAGCACATCAAACAAAAATAACAAATTAGTAAAAGAATAATTATGAATTGAAACAATTAATTGTAAAAAAAATACTTTTGTCATTATCACTACCACTTTCAGACACTGAAATATCAATCACAAAATTGTCCTCAAGATATTCTTCCTTCACTAAGTTTCTCACGGTATTCTCACTCAGTGGCAGATCCAGGGCATCATTTTGGGAGGGGAACTTTTTGGGGAGGAGGGGGGGTTTAGAGAATATGTACCTAGTTTGAAATTGACAAACTAAAAATAACCAATTTGGGAGCCTTTTCATGTTAAAATTTTCCTTCAGTACGGGTATTTTATGTTTTTACAAGATTTTTTAAATCTTGCTATTCAGATTTTGTATAATAGTTGAATAGTTAAACCTTTTAATTATTTGAGCAGAACTACAGATGTTTAACGAGTAGACTACTAATAGAAAAATTTTACAACTTTGACTTCAAAGAAACAACTTGATACTAATTATAAACGAACAGGTGACTTTTTAGCTTAAAATAACATTTGAAGTTCAATTTATATTGAGTGTACTTAGGCCTAACGCTATAGAGAAAGTCTTTGGTTTCCTCCTGATTTTTCAAATCCCTCAATCACTTGGTTGGGTTCAATAGATAGGCTATATCGTGGTGTATATATAAGAGAGCCAATCCAAACCTTTTCTGAACCATGGTAGTTCTTGTCCACTATACTTCAAATGCCTTAAGGGCCATGTTATACGGGCGCTGTTAGCGCCGCGTTGATAACGCTGAAAACCAGGCATTAAATTCCCAAGTTATGATGTTGAAAGCGGGTCGTAAAGCATCGTCAACCCGGAACTCTGTCAACGTGGCGTCACTCACTTCCAAGATGGACGAAATGGTCATTCAGTTAGGCTGTCTAGGTGTATTAAAAATAGTATAAACAAGAAGAATTGAAGAATTGTGTGGGAGGAAGGGTAGACGATGGGGCATTGTCTCTCCACCAACCTCGTTCCAGCATTTAGCTTTCAGTTATTTTTGCTATAGTTCTTTGACTTAACGACATAAAGAGAAGAGGTGGATGCTGTTCCATAGCGTAAATAATAATAAATATCAGTAACAACTAGAACCAGGACAAAGTCGTTACTTCTGACTACTGTGGCCTCTCTGGTCTGCGCTGCGTGTTGACAACGCTCCGTATAACTTGGTTCGGCGTTGATAGCGCCCAGTTAACGCGGATTCGTCAATGTTATAGCGTTCCAATAACATGGACCACGGGAGTTCCATTTACCCAATAAACCGACATTAACGTGACATAGAAAACGCGGTGCTAACAGCGCTCGTATAACATGGGCTAAGGAAGAAATGACATTTCCGCACTTGCACTGCTGACTGGCAAGGTACAAAGCACTTGAATAAGCGTGTGGACGATGGAGAAAACATCTTTGTCACAAATATTTAGTATTGCTCGGTAAAAAAAAAACATGAATTTCATGTAGGCCTAAGATAAAAGTTGCTTAGACCTACAATGATTACTGTGGTTAATTTTGGCCCTGACTACTTTTGATATTCTTGCAAAGAATTATACCGTACTCTGTAAAATACTTTATAACATACAGTACTTTGTCGGAAGCGCGAGTTAAAAACGAATATATTTATCAAAGACCTTTATTAAGAAAAGTGATTAAATTGTAATTATTCTCAAAGCAACACTGCATTATTGTATTGCCCTGCAATAAATTCTCTTTATCTGTACATCTTTGAAAATATTTTTTAGGTAACATAATTAATTATGCGTATATTCTCAATTTTATAAAGAATAATACAGGTTATCAAATTCAAAAAATTATGCCTACTACACGGATTGTTGATGCATAATTCCGAAAACCATAGTCTAAGGCTGGCCAGTAGACCCTTACTCGGACCGCGCCATCGTCTGGCCTTTTCATATAATATTAGTTTTACCGCAGCGCTTCAGCCTATAATATTAGTAGTACAGACTGATAAAACAAGGACTTGAGTTCAAAATATCGGGTTGGTCGCAATTCAATATTTGTGACTTTTAGACGTAGGCCTAATGTGATTGTAATATGTGCCTAAGATATTTGCAATCAAAATATGTACCTGGCTTCCTATTTTCTTAATTTTTTTTTTTAGGTTGGGGGAACGTTCCCCCCGTCCCCCCTGTGGATCCATTGTTCTCACTCAAGGGTGATCTTGATGGATCCATTACATATATTTAAACATTCACAGAAATCCAAAACAATCAGACGTAACCTACGTACAGAATATGAAACTAAACAAAACAAACAATGCATCAAGACTAAAGCGCAAAGAATAATAATTGTGAAGCAGCTGACTTGACAATGCACAGCCAACTCAATTGAATTCTCTTAGTATCGATCTGAACATCGATTTTATATAGGCCTACTATAAAATACGTAAAACAGAAAGAACTATTCTTTCTTAGCAGATTGATATAAAATATTAACAATAATTATTTTTTTATTTTTTATGATTTTTTTCCTAACGCAAGCGGATGTTGGCATTTCTTGCACATTTTCAAACGTCCTGTACAAGCGAACGTTGGCACTTCTTGCATGTTTTGAAATGTCCGGTTAAACAGGACTTTGGCACTGAAAGGATAAATCCCTATAGCTTTGCCATCGCTCATGCACTGCCTATGTTCGCAGTCAATAAAATCTTGCGATTACTATGGCGCAATGTTTTACTTTTATGTATGTGACAACGTTGACAAATCTAAAATCATCGTTCTAAAATAAACCCAAGCATGGTTTTTGCTGGTATTCAATATAATTTAATACCGTAACGTTTATTGTTATTGATTTTAAACTAGGCCTAAACGTTTTGGAAAGTTATTTAGCATATTCACATACAGTTTTTCGTGATTTCTTTCATTAATTTTGTTAAGTCAAGTTATTGTTTATATTTGGCGTATTAAGTGATTTGTTTCTTTTATTTAGTGTTGTTTCTTTCTAACAGTATATAGGCTATTTTTTATATTAGGCCTATATTCTTGAATTTCTGTTGGCATAGGGTCATATAGTAAATTTGTCTCAGTATGTTCACAAATTGTTAAATTTTAACTACACAACATTCGTGTAAACGCCTTAATTTTACTTAGTAGTTAGTATTGCGAGAGCACAGCTAAGTACAAACAGTGCAACGTTAACCTAAACAATTAAAGATATTTTAAATGTTCAATTAGTTTACTTTAATCCAAGTTTTAACTCACATAAAATAGCGGTGATGAACTTGAAAATCTCTATTTTTCTTTGCTTATTATGAAAACTCTAAAAATTTTATAAAAACTTATTTATTGAATGTAGGTTAAACACTGCATAATCTACCCACATCTTTGATTTAAACTTCGATTAAATTATGCTGATTATGCATAAATTTATTTCATCTTTGATTATGATGGACGAATGTAGCCTATAATCACCAAAAAGAAGACAGCACCCAACTTTCAGCCACCAACTCTCAGCACCCAACTTTGTGGTAGCGACAGTCACTTTGTAACATCCTGTCGCTACACAAAAGTTGGAATTGGGTTAAAATAAGAAGAAAGTTATGTAATTTCACAACAATAATATAATAAATATAGTTTATTCAATTATTTACCTATATTTTGTACTTGAAAGAATATAAACCCTATAAAATTAAAAAAATTAAATAGTGTGCTTAAGACCACACGTTGGAAGTGATAACTTCTATGACCAATTTATATTTTTTTGTCCGTACTAATATTAGAGGAGGAGGAATAAGGATAAAATAATTTAAAACATTAATGACTTTGCTGACTTTGGTATTTAATATACATATAACACAAATATCATATATATATATACATACATACTATATCTCGAGCGGTGACGGTCGCGAGTTTGATGCTTTTTCCTCTCCCAATAAGAAGTGCTATGTAGTATATTCGCGTTGCGTACATACATATATATATATAATACATACTATATCTCGAGTGGTAACGGTCGCGAATTCAATGCTTTTTCCCCAAGCAAAAAGTGCCCAACGCCGCTAAAGAAGTTTTCACTTCAAAAAATAGGATACTTTACTACCTTAACACTTATGGTATGTTAAGGGCATAATGAAAAATTCATAACTCGTAAATTTGAAAATCGTGCTCAGGTTTGGCTATTGGTAGATGTATTACATACATATAGTTATAATAATACACTGTCATTATATCCAAATTTACGATTGGGAAAGGGTTATACGCCAATATTCTAATGCTTTACATACCGCGGCGTCAATGTCCTCATGAAAAATTCATAACTCGTAAATTTGAAAATAGTGCTCAGGTTTGGCTATTGGTAGATGTATTACATACATATAGTTATAATAATA
>JAGFPH010000001.1:1042131-1054360 GCA_018207615.1 Philaenus spumarius
TACAAGTATTTTCTGTCTTATGAATACTTTAAAAAACAAACATAAAACAATAGAGCTCACGAAACGTTTAACACTAACAAGGGTAACTTATTTCTAATTAAAAGACAGTATTTTCTTTCTTATGAATACTTTAAAAAACAAACATAAAAAATAGAGATCACAAAACGTTTAATACTAACAAGGGTAACTTATTTCTAATTACAAGTATTTTCTTTCTTATGAATACTGTACAAAAAACACATAAAAAATGAGATCACGAAACGTTTAACACTAACAAGATTAACTTGTTTGTAAGTACAAGTTATTTTCTTTATTATGAACATTTTTAAAAATTAATAAAACATAATAATAAAAACATCAACTAGTAAATAAAACTAAACAACACCAAATGTGGTAATCATTGAGTCATTTCTGCTTATAAATTCTTTTGCAATGTTCTTAACATCAAAAGTGTCTAAAAGATTTTTGTGAACATATGAAACAGCTACATGATTTAGTTTCTGCTGCGTCATAGTGGAGCGAAGATAGTTTTTGAGTCTCCTAGGAGCACTAAAACTACGTTCTGCCTCAAAACTTGAAGCTGGTGAATCAAGCAGAAGTCTTACTAGGCACTCAATGTTTTTGAACATTAGTCTTACTCCAGCATGCATTGCCACCAAAGCGTCCTTTGCATCTTTAAGGCATTTTACATCATGCTGCAGGAGAAATAATGACAGTTCTGATTTTAGTGCTTCAGTGTAAATTTCTGAATATGGTAGCAGAACATCAAAGCATTCATTCTGTAGCAATACAGTCTCTAACAACACTTGTTTTTTCATCCCGGGTTGGTCTAGTATTCGAGTTTTAAGGGGATTCGCCACTATTAAAAGCCATTTTTTTGAATTTTTTTCATTTTTTTTATTATTATTTTTTCTTAATATACATACTTTTGTGAGTGTGTGTACAAAATTTTAGGTCATTCTAATCATTATTTCATATGTAAAGAAATTAAATAAAAAGTTACTACATTTTGCGGTTTTTCGTTTTTTTGACAAAAGTTTTATTTTACATACAAGTTTGTTCACCACATGTTTTTAGATAATTTTCAAAATGTAGGCCTATTTTAAATTATAGGAATAAGTATTAGTTCATAAAAGAGCTTATATCATTATAATTAATTTATATCATATACCCAACATCAATATACTATTAGTTTATAATATGTTGGCTAACCTGCAATCTGGCTGAAATATTACTCAGCTGTTTCTGTCTGCTACAAAATAAAGAATGATGAGGTTATGTTTGTGTTTATCTGAAGCTGTTATTGTTGGTGTGAATTTATTCTAAGTGATAATTTAGTATTTTTACTTTGTGAAAACCGAAGTTTAGCACGAATCGACATCGTGTAGTTTGATTTTTACTGAATAATTGTGATTAGTGTACACTTGTGCTTTGCTTTTAGTAACTTATAAAATTGAACTAGGCCTAGTGATCTTAGGTTTGGAAATGGGTAGGGTAAAATCCTCTAAAACCAAGAGGGCAGCTCTAACCAGAGAAAACATGGCAAAGAGGTGGGACAAAAGTAAGGAAGCTAATTTAGAGTCAACTGAAAATGAAGATAGGCCTGTTTCTAATGATGATGGTGTAATATCTGGCTCTAGTAAAGAAGTTGTGAGTGATGCTGCAGTGAGTCCTGAAGTATGTCTAGATAGTTCCGAAGAACCTCCTATCAAAAAAGCTAGGCCTACGGGTTTTGAACTTGTTTCCTCATATAAGACTCCCGCTAAGCAGTGCGACAACGCGCCTTCTTATTGTTTAGTTGATGTGTCGGCTCTCTCTAAGTTTTTTGAAGGTATTCCTTGCAAACACTGCCTTGATGTAAATTGTAATGTTACAGTGTCCAGTGTATTTGGATTTGCACAACAGTTCTCAATCAAGTGTAACTCCTGTAAAGAAGTAAATATCTTCACAACATCAGAAAGAATTGAAAGTGAGCCTACTGGAAATGCAAATAAGTTGAAACCTTTTGATATAAACAGAAGGATGGTGAAAACTTTCAGTTCTTTTGGGAAAGGTCACATGGCTATGCAAACGTTTTCAATGGGAATGAATATGCCATGTTTGAACCACTCGGCCTACGACCGACACACACGCCAACTAACTGAAGTTGTAAAACTCTGTACAGAGGAGTGCCTCAAAAACGCTAGAGTAGAAGTTATGAAAGCATACTCTGAAGTTGAAAATAAGTTAGATCTTGTAAAGCCCATCAATATTGCAGTAAGTTACGATGGCTCGTGGCAAAAGAGAGGTTTCACCTCAAAATATGGAGTTGGCTGTGTGATAGAGGTTATTACGGGGTTAGTAATAGATTTTGAAGTTTTGTCAAAATACTGCAGAGTGTGTGAGAAGAAGAAGAAGTGTAAAGTTGATGAACAATCTGCAGAGTATAAAGAATGGTCCACCAGTCACAAACCAAACTGCCAAGCAAACTATGTGGGTTCGTCGGGTGCGATGGAGACCGAAGCGGCAGAACGGCTTTGGAAAAGGTCCGAAAACATTGGCTTTAGATATGTAAGTGTAATATCTGATGGTGATGCCAAGTCCTTTGATCACGTAAGTGCATTGAACATATATGGTGATGACATAAAAATTGAAAAACAAGAATGCGTGAACCATGTGGCGAAACGTTTAGGAACTGGACTTAGGAAAATTCTAACAAATTGTAAAATAAAAAAGATAACCCTTGGCGGAAAGTCACATGGAAGTCTCAAGGCCAAAACAATCGACAAGCTGACTCAATATTACAGAAATGCTATCATAAATAACTTAGACAACGTGCAGAAAATGAGAGATGCAATACTTGCCTCCCTGGACCATTGCAGATCAACAGATGAGAAGCCACGTCACGATAAATGCCCTACCAGCAAAGAAAGCTGGTGCTTTTACCAGAGGGACATATCAAATGAAGTGGCACCAAGGAAACATGCTGAGTGCATAAAAACACCCCTAAATGACTTAGTTTACAAGCATGTGTCGCCCCTTTACATGCGCCTTTCCACAGACTATCTTCTCAAACGTTGCTCACAGGGGAAAACGCAAAATGCTAACGAGTCTCTTCACAGCCTAATATGGAGCAAATGCCCCAAAGTAACTTTCACAGCCAAAAGAAGAGTTGATGCAGCAGTGGGAGAAGGCATATGTATATATAATGAAGGATACGTCATTACAATGACAAACTTTCTTGAGAAATCTGGAGTATCACCTGGAAGAAAAACCGTGCACTTCGCTCGAAAGAGAGATATGCAGCGCCTTCAACAACGGAGTGTCAGGTCAACCGAAAAATTCAAAAAGTTTAGAAGACTTGTAAAAGCTGCCCAACTAGCTGAAGAAGAAAAAAGGAGGGCCAATGAAGGACTCACATATGGAGCAGGAGAATTCTAGAGTGTAAGTCCAGTTCAACTCAGTGTCTTGACTTTGATCGTTGTTTCCCGCAAGATTGGTTTTACAGTGTCTGGTTGTACATAAATTTGAATAAATATTAAAGTATTGCACCTAGGCCTTTGAAATTTTTACCACTTATTTGTCAATATAAATAGAAGATTTTTGAAAATGGAAAACAGTCTAACTTAAAAATAAAACAAAATAAAAATAAATATGTAAATATACATAGAAAAATTATTTTTACCTATGTTTGGTGCTTTATAACATTTTTTCTGGAACTGATATTGCAATTTCCATTTACAAAAAGTTTCTATACCTCAAATTCTACAAAATAAAAAAATAAGATTCCAATTAGTTGAAAAACGAAAAAGTTATTCAAAATTTTAAAATAACCCGAAAAACGTTAAAAAATCCCCAAAACCTGAAATAAAAATACATATATGGTAAAAAAAAAAAATGTTTCTCCAAAAACCCACTTATTTACTTGTATTAAACCATATAAAAATAATTACAAAGTTAAAAATATAAAAATTAAAAAAAAACCTCTTAATAGTGGCGAATCCCCTTAAGTCCTTGGACAGCTTCGTTGATTACTTCAAACTACTCTTTCCTAAAAAAGCTCTCAGGGGATTCAAATGTGTGTGACTCCGAGCCTTCATTAAACCTCTTTGGGACAGTTCTTTTCCTTGGACAATGCAACTGTATAAGTTCAAGCTCTGTAATCTTGCTCTTGCACTCGTTGTACACGTCAGAAAAATTGTCAGGTGTTCTTAGCTCTTCCAAACCTTTAATAATGTATTCCACAGATTTGCAGAGTCCCACTGCAGTCCTTTTCTGTGCTTGAAAACTTCTGTTTAATATTTCCAGCATTTCAGCCACATCTTTTCCCATTAGAAAACCAAGGTAAGTTTTGCAATCCTCAAACACACTCAAAAGTCCACTACTTGCTCCTTCATGTCCCCGATCAGTCAACTCGGTCAACTTTTTTAGTATAAACGAATATTTCTTCAAAATTTCATTGATTTGTGCACGCCTGTTGAGCCATCTTGTAGGACATAAAGGTTTTATTTTTGCTATGTTACCTACAGGGCCTTCCAAAGTAGCTTCAAGAACATGCACATACTCATCTTTGGCTTTTACAGTTGAAAAAAATACTCCTAACTGATGTGCCCATTCCATACCGTTCTTCACTGTCCTCGACACTTTACAGCTGGCTTTCATTATTAAGTTGCAGCAGTGTCCACCACAATGGATATACTCTGCCAGAGGTTGCTTTTCTATGATAATAAACTGAGTCCCTTTATGGATTCCTTTCATGTTCCCGGCTCCGTCATACGTTTGTCCCCGAAGGTTTTCTAAGGGCAGCTGAAGTCTTAGTAACACATCACATATCAGGGCTACTAAGTCCAAGCCGCATGTATTTGCAGTTTTATAAAAACCAACAAAACTCTCATGAGGCTCATTATCTTTGTCACACCATCTTATACAAATGCCTTCTTGTGATCTCCAGAAATGTCTCTTGTGCCATCACAAATTACAGAAAAGAGTAACGGTTCTGATGACTTGATGTTCTGGATGAGGGTGTTTACTATTTCGTTTAAAAAATGAATAGGCCTACCGTACATTGTGTATGTACTTTAGGTTTAAAAAGCATATTGCAAGACCAGATAAGATAAGTTGACAGTTGGTATATTTGTATTTTACATCATATTAAAATTGGAAAGTCCTAGAATTTTATTATCATTTTAATTTTAATATTACAGGCCTATTTCTCTAGGTCTACATTCTACTTACCATCAACCGAAGGAGTTGGCTTGCTTTTCTTCAAGAAAAACGAGAGTATTGTTTTTTTATTGTCTTCTTATTTTATTCGCTTCATAATTGGTATTTGAAAATTTCTCACTATTTAATATTTAGTTACGCACAAGCACGTAATTAAGTAATTTTTGTTCACACCGATTATAGTAGGATAATACAGCGCGACTAAAATGTAAAGTTATGTTTGTCAACGTATGTAACCATGTAAGTCAACTGAACTGCTGTTGACTGACAAGTGGAGTGGAAGCAGATGGAATGAGGGAATGTCCACGATATCTAGAGAACCGTGGGAATGTCAGTGCGTTGTCTCTGTCTCCATGTATGTTTTCCCCCTTTACGCCTAAATCATCGTCGCGTCCTTTCTCAATGTTGTTTTTATGATTACCAAATTACCTTACGTCATTTTCTTACCTTAACCTATTAATTAAGTAGTGATAATTAATAAATAGTAACAGTAATGATGATAATAAATAATAATAATGAGTGATAAAATACATTATGTATAAATATAAGAAAAAGTAAAATCATGTAGAGTATTTTATAGTTCCTTTTATTTACGAAATTCTTTTTTTTACATCTCAGATATTGAGGGGTACGTAAACACAAACCTCAGATATTGGGGGGGGGGACACGTCCCCATGTCCCCCCCCCCTTGGTGGTGACGCCACAGAGGATGTAAGTAATACCAGAGTGCTCGAAGGATAGGGAAATGTGTTTCGCCTTTACTGAAGCGCTGGTGTAGCGTCGGAACAGAGCTTCAAGAGACTAGCGACGTTGCCACTTTGAACAGTGTGTGAGAGAGAGAGGAGATGGACAGCTGATGCACGCACGCTAAACACTACGGCGACAAAAAAGGACACTGAGCCGGGTGTTGGCTGCACGACTTGGCAACGTTAGCTAGCTAACATCGCTTGTCGCGCTCTGCAGCGGCCAGCTAACATATTAACGAAATTACCGAAAAACACATTTCCTATCCTTCGAACACTCTGGGTATTACTTATATCCTCTGTGGTGACGCCCGTGAAACAATACAAATTAATTATTATACTTCCCATAAAGCTAGAAAGCTGCAAATTGGTACATTTATTTCTTACAAGATAGTATAAAAATTAAACTATATTTGCATTTTATACTATGCTGCTAAGGGGTGAAAATGTAACAACAACCCCTAAAACAATACAAATTAATTATTATACTTCCCATAAAGCTGGTAATTTGTACATTTATTTCAAACCAAATTTCCATTTTGTAGTGTTCCATCAGGTTAGATTATATTACAACGATTTGGAGCTTTTTCATTATTTTTTCACAAAAATAGTCAATATCTCGAAAACGGTGCGTCCTAGAGAATTTTTTGACGATTCTCGACCCCTCTTTTGGAACCACCATCTTTGCCTGTTATGGGCTATACATCGGTAAAGTGTATATACCCCTGGGGGTTCTCCCCCCACCCAAAGTAGAATTTTGACTTCTATAAATTGGGTAAAATAAGTGAGAGACGGCTAAAAATATATGTTTTTTAATGCAAAAAATACGTTATATTCCGTCGGCTACAATTATATTGCAATGATTTGAAGCTTTTTCATTGTTTTTTCACAAAAATCGTCAATATCTTGAAAACGGTGTATTCTAGAGTATTTTTGACGAATCTCGTACCCTCTTTAAGACGCACCATCTTTGCCAGTTATGGGCTATACAACGGTAAAGTGTATATGCCCCTGGGGGCTCTCTCCCCCAAGTCGAAATTTGACTTCTACAATTTGGGTAAAATAAATGAGAGACGGGTAAAAATATATATTTTTTACGCAAAAAACACGTTTTATTCCGTCGACTTCGATTATATTGCAATGACTTGAAGCTTTTTCGTAGTTTTTTCACAAAAATCAATGTGAAAATGTGGTAACAACCCCTAAAACAATACAAATAAATTATTATACTTCTCACAAAGCTGGTAATTTGTACATTTATTTCAAACCAAATTTCCATTTTGTAGTGTTCCATCAGGTTCGATTATATTACAACGATTTGGAGCTTTTTCATTATTTTTTCACAAAAATCGTCAATATCTCGAAAATGGTGCTCCCTAGAGCATTTTTTGACGATTCTGACACCTCTTAAGGAGACACCATCTTTGCCAGTTATGGACTATACAACAGTAAAGTGTATATACCCCTAGGGGCCCTCCCCCCCAAGTCGAATTTTGACTTCTACAAATTAGGTCAAATAAGTGAGAGGCGGGTCAAAATATATATTTTTTACGCAAAAAACACGTTTTATTCCGTCGGCTTCGATTATACTGCAATGATTTGAAGCTTTTTCATTGTTGAAGTTATACTTCTTTGCGCCCGTTGTAATCTGGATGGGGTGTGTTATGTTTAGCAGGAATATGTTTTAGTATCTTAGTTATTAGAAATAGTATTTTGAATGTTAAGGTTTTGACCAGTAAGACGGACAAGGAAGTACGGTATAAACACGGAAATTGTAGCGAGGTCGCGGGAGAGTTCGTTAAACGCGGAACACGGAACTCGCTTTGCTTTGGTTTGTTTTAAGATGACAACAAGGAAGCTAGACGGGTTATAAAGTATAATCCGAATCTAGAATCGAGGCCAGAGGATTGTGGTCGATGGGCCAGAGTGGACTGGTCGGTGACCAGTGAGGGGCTGCTAGTTGGGCCAGTCTGTTAAGGTGTTGGGCCGGTAGCTAGGCCAGTCTGTTATTATCACGTGTGGCCGGAAAAAAGTGGGGCCGGTTCGTCGTGCAAAGTGCGGCCAGGAAATCGGGACTTGGAATTCAGCTCGAGATTTGGACCATCGAGATACCTGTGAAGACATCAAACTAAGTGAGCAAACCAAAGTATTTCAGTCTATAGTTAGAGTCACGTAATATTCAGAGTTTTGGGATTATTCAGATAAAAGTAACACGCTCTAGTCGCCAATACCGTAATCCAGTCTGTCTTATAAAGGTCAATACCTAGTATAAGAGATGTATGTAGCATAAGTGTAGCTAATGTGAGAAATTGTGTGTTATCTATAATTGTAAAGGCGTACAAATAAATTAATGTTAAAATAAGTATTTCCACTGAACCGCTGATGCATTATTGTTATTGATCTGTACCTTTGTTGTTAGCATAGGAAAGTATTGTTCGAACCCGCGAATAAGGATACCTATTTTTCAAACCTATCAAGTAGTGCAAGGCCGTGGGTTTTGGTCTTTACCAAAAAAAGTTTTCAGAGTTTTGGTAAAAAGAGAAAAGTTTTTGGAAGTTGAATTAAGTTTCTGTTTAGAAGAAAAGAGAGCGATTGTTTAACAAAGGAAGAAGAGCAGGTGTGTTATGTACTTTATGAAATTTCAAAACACAAGTTTTACTTGGAATCAATCAAAATTAGGGTATACATTTTACAGTAAGTACCTACCTCGAAACCAAGTGCTACTTGATACAATACACTTGCAGTATTTACAATATTTATTTATAAACAGTAAAAAAAAAGAAGTATGGCTAGTGGCTTGTTAGGAAATAATATTAAGAAAATTGGTTAAAAAAAGAAAAAAGTAATTTTTGTTGTGCCAACAGCACGTGGTGTTCCCAAGCGGTCACCCACCCAAGTATTGACCACGCCCAATGTTGCTTGACTTCGGTGATCGGACGAGAACCGGTATATATTCAACATGGTATGGCCGTTGGCGAGAGTTATTACTTTTTGAAAGTACATGGCTGCTTGAAAAATGAAAACTAAGCCTATTTTTATAGGTAGAAATATTTTGTATTTTAATACTATTTACAAACATCAAGAGAAACGTAATTTCAAATGATAATGCAATGGACAATAAAGTTAGAAATTCCTTCGTCCTTCCAATATATTAAGCACGCAATACGAGAATAGCAGCGTTTGCTAGCCGAAGTACAATCAAACATATCAAGCGGGCTCAATTAGAAATTGTTTTTATCCTGTTTGCCGTTTTCATGCATATAACATTTACGAACATCAGCGTACACAAAACGTTTCCGGCGTTTTGGCTGTAAAACGGTGCTAAAATGATTTCGACGAAAACGTATTATTAGTACATGAAAATAAATTTCTCGTCTATACTATTTTCAACTTGTTGTCCAGAATAAGCCGCTTTATTCATACTCACTTGGCATAGGGGTTACCGAAGCGCTGAATTATATATTAAGACAATCATGATTTACGCGCTTCACATTGTTTTTTTGTACGATATTTGCTCAATATCCAAATGTATATCTTATAGACTATGAAAATGGTTTTGTTTAGGTAGGGACAGCGCGAACGCAGTCCCCGCTACCAAAAATTACGCGCCCGAGATACCCACATTTGGGGCATTCGCAGGTGTCAGCCCAACCGAAGTGCAATGGAAGGGCCTCGTCCTGGGGGAACCGCCTTATTGATCACGGTAACTCCTACGCCAGGTAAGTATGAAATTTAAGTACTGTTCTAGTGACTAATTCAAAATAGTATAGTTGAACTAAATGAGAAGATTATTTTTAACTTCTAAATTAAACGTCTTGAAGAATTATTTGTTCGAATTTATCTGCAAGGTTATAAAAATATTTAATTTCAAACGTTTCTATATACAAAGCCTAATAAATAACTACCACAACACATATTAATTGGGATAACAAGTATTTAGGCTTATACAAATACAGTACATTGAAAATCTTAACTGGTTTTAGTTCATGCAATACTTCACAGATGTCGCTGAGAGCAAACACGGCTTGATGCGTTTCCCGGTTGGTGAAACTTCTTCCATTTACATGTTTTTAATTATTAAAATTATCAATGTTTTTAATAAATTTTAAATTTGTTCAGTAAAGGTTCTGAATTAGCTTCTACTAGACACGCTGTTCATACTACTACTAATCAAAATTTGTCGTAAAGAAAAATTAAGTTTAAAAATAACTTCTCACTCTTATGAATTTTAGTTTGTTGTGCTCTAAATGAGTCACTAGACAATGATTGTGTCTGGTGAGGTCAGAGAGTAGAAAAACTTCGAGAATAAATCACGGCAAAACCCAATAAACCAACCTTTTTGGCCGAAAATGTTTAAAAAAAACTGTATTCAAATATTTTGGCGAGTTGCATTAATATTCTAAGTTTTATTGCACAAAAAGTTATAGTAGTTTTGGTCGTTTAGTCACTGTCTGTGAAAATGTCAAAATTAAGTTCTTATATAAATTATAGTTTTGAATTTTATTTATTAGTTAGAAAAATAATTAGCGTTTCCTTTCTCATTTTCGATTCGGAATATAAATATACACTGTTGAACAAGTTAAGTTTGTTTTATTAAATAACAAAATACTAATCGATATTTTCGATACAAGTAATGTATAGATTATATTTGCGATGGTAAAACTATTAATAAGGTTATAGTTTAATAAATTAATAAATATAGTTTTGAAAAATCAAACTTTTTATTTATTCCATGATTTTATTTTAGGTAAATTGTTCGCTTCATTTATTCTATACAGTATACCGTAAAGGCTTCACTTAAAAAGCCTCTTTTTAATGTCAACCTACTGCCTAAAATCGTTCGTAGTATTTTAAAACTGTATCCACTACGTACCAGCGTAGTTTCAAATATTTAGACGTTTTATTACCGTGTTTCATATCAGCAAGACTGCCGCCGTGTTTAAGAATTAATATTTGACTAGAAGTGACCCGTCGAAATCTACGGTTACTTGGTATTAACTAAATATTACATGTACATACATAAATAATTAAAATTACATAAGAAATTTGAATAGTTATATTTTTATTGAAAAATGTGATATTACTTAATCAAAATACATTACTTACTTAGTCTAAAATTTCATTAAATACAATATTTTTTGTCCATCCTTCAGCAGCAGGAAACCCAGAAGCATCATTGTGATTGATCAGAACCTTAATGGCAGAATTTGATCTTGTTCGAGATCGCTACATATAATATTCAATGGATAAAAACTAGTTCAGGAAGATAAATTCCAACATTTTCAAGCGTTTGGCCCTGACATTTATTTATTGTAAGGGCCAAAGACAGTATTACAAGTAGTTGTGTTCGCTTTAAGGTAAAGGGGAAGTTAGAATCACTTGATGTCAATGGTATTCTTGGAAGGATATGCAATGTGCCTTTATACTCCCCACACAGAATTTCTGCTGCAATTGAGTTTATGTAAAGGTCTCTCACGATCATTCTAGTGCCATTCACTAAACCTTGGCTAGAATTTAAGTTCCTTATGAGCATTACAACTGCTCCCTTTTTAAGGTGTAACACATGAGGTGGAAGTCCACTCATTTCCAACGTACCGGTATGTAAAAACTCCACTGGATATTGACATCTTTCGCTATTATACTCTGTGACAACAGAATCTAAATGGAACTACGAAGTTTCTTCGCCTGGCATGCTTTTAATTATTTTATTCAGTGCAGTGGGCATTTTTTAGACAAAGAATGGCTTTTCCTTTCAATAAATCTTCTGACAAATTTTGTAAGTCATTAAGAAAGATAGATTCAATAATATTATTTTGATACAACATTTCTTTTGGTATTTGTATGTATGGTGAGTTAGGGAAATTTGCACGGCCAGAGCCAACTTGAGAAAGAAAATGAACAAACTCAATCTCGTCTTTATTTGCACGCATGTTTCTTGTTAAATATAGTTTTTCAAAACATAACCATAACTGGCAAGATTTTAAACAGTTTTCCACAATTGTTCCCCTTTGCTGAATGAGGCACTACTGGCAATATTTGTTGAAAGTCTCCTCCTAGAATAATGGTTTTCCCACCAAAAGGTTTATCAATGTTTAAAATGTCTCTCAGCAATCGATCTAGACATTGAAGCGGCCAATCGACCGATTCAATTGGGGTTAATTAATTACATTAATTAAAATAAATGCAAATTCATAATAACAAAAGATTAAAGCCAAAAGGTGACTAAAAAAGCCCAAAATTAAGATAAAAAAGTAGTTTCCAATGTGAACAGAGTCTTTATTAAT
>JAGFPH010000001.1:1079360-1125438 GCA_018207615.1 Philaenus spumarius
AAATCAGCTGTTTTAAGCTTTTCATACGAACAGCTGTTTTTGTGTCCCTGATAAAATCAATAGAAATCTTTCTTCCATACGATTAACATTGAAACTTTGAGGGCCACTGGGGCGTAGCCCTAATGTCCTAGGACTTTGGTAAATGGCCTAAAACCTTCCCAGGGTTAACCTGTGTTACTATGCAAAATTTCAAAGCAATCGGATGGACGGTATACGAACGCAAAGTGGACAAAGAACCAAAAAAAAAACCCCATAAGGAATACATAGCAGAAATTTGCATTTGATTATAACGTTTGTAAGGCGAAAGATACATGATTTGTAATGCTTGATGGCAAATCTGGGCGTGCATACCTTTAATTTAAGACCTCAATTATGAAAATCGGTCGGGTAGAAGAGCCGAACGGACTCGGAAAAGAAAAACAGAATTTTTTTAATATATAAGATTATTGAACTGCTGATTAAAATGTCATGTATAACCCTAGGTTTAGGCAATATAAACAAAATCTAGTTTGTAAAAAAATGTCTAATAACAATTAAGTAGGTAAATAATGTTATGTTGTAATTCTGAAAAACCCTTTAACCAACATGGTTAGATAACCCATTAATAAAGATTATGTATAAAATAAAACTTTAACAATTGAAAGTGATGAAATGTTTAAATGATAATACAAAAGAAGAAACATAATAATATTGCCAAAGCACAGAGATTAATGGTAAATGGATCCATTATTCTCTGTGCTTAAAAAAAAGTAGGCCTTCATATTATATGACACTCCATCACAAAATAATCACGATTATAAAGTCAGTAACCTATAGATACATATATTTAAAAAAAAGTTCATATTATAGGACACTCCATGATAAAATAATCTCAAAGTAAAGTGTCAATAATAAAGTAATAAAAGTATAGTCTATATTAAACGCAGTACTGTAATTACATATCAAATTTAACCTAGTTGACAATGTATATGGAAGACAACTACAAAATAAATATATAACTTACAAACTGTAGACAAAGTCAGTAAATACATATCATGTTCAAATTTAATCTTCACTTCATATAAATCGCAAAGTAAAATATCAATAAAATTGTAGTTTAAAGTTGTTTTGTTTATCAAAAGTAATTCAAATAAATCTCAAATTTAATCCTAATTTACTATTTATATTTAAGACGGCTTAAAAATCAAATGTAGCCTACATAGCCCAGTCGGTGTAGGTCACAACTACCAGTAATTTGCAATACGGCAGATTTTTTTTATAAGTACCTTAAAGTATGTAGATTAATATAAAAAAAAGTTTACTAGTCTTTCGATTTCCCAAAGTCAAAAAAAAAATCGAAAAACATTTTTTTCTCGAAATTCCTTAATATTTCGAGCTAGGATGAAAATAAATAAAAATAAAAATACCACCGTGTAGCGGAAGTATTTTTTTAATAAAAAGATCTTTTGTATTTTTTCGTCCGAGAAATGGTTTGTCTGGAAAAAAATCGATTAAGCAAGTATTATTTCGCAGCAGCACTACTCGGCCGCACGGCTGAAGACCTATTTCTTTAAGCGCGGCCCAGTACATTATAAACTATTGCACAGTTATAATGTATTAAATAAATAGTTGTAATAGGGCGTTTTCAAGAGGAAAGTGTCAGCTTTACGATGTCATGTTTTTTTTTATAACACATAATAATCATCTAACAAATTGCCCAAATATATATATTCCAATAAAAAAAATGCGTCTCAAAGAAAAAGAAAACTGGTTATTTGGGGGTTTTTAGGAGGAACTGATTCATATAAAATATGAAAATTCAACATGGCGGATTCAAAATGGCTGCCGTTTTCTCTAAGAATTCAACTTTTTTATATTCAAAATAATACAATTTCGAAGACCAGCGTATTAGCATATAATCAGTCTCGATTAAATTGTCTTAAAAATCAATTTTCTCTAAAGATAATCATCCACTTTGTATGAAATTTAAAATATACATAAACAATATATGTATAAATATAATATACAAAAATTATACATCTACGATAATTTTAAACTAAATAGGCCATCAAATTTATGAACGCATAATTATTAATGAATGTGTCTTTATACGATCATTTCCGTCCATACGTATAGCAAATCTAAGTTGGCCATTTTGTAATATATCGAATTAGCAAGTGAAAAGCTTATTTTTAACTTATATACCAAGACTCAAGTTGGTATCTTAAAAATTTGATGAGCTAGAGCCATCAGATTTATCAACGAACCTCACGATTTTTTGCTTACCGAACGCTGTAGCCCTTTCGCTATTCCAGTTTCGTCATTTTTTAGAATATCAACATCAAATTTGTTTTTCAAGTTGAATACACTACGGTAGTATTATTCTCAGTAAGTATGAACTATTTTTTCAGTTCTTTTTAAAAACAAGGCTCTTGAATATAGTCTACTGTTTTACCTATCTCGTTTTAACTACAACACCTTTGGATTCGTTGGAATCCATTTTCGACATTTTTGAACATATCGATTTAAAAATTGGTACATAAGTTACAAACACAATTGGTTTTTGCTATACCTATTTTAAAAACTATATTTAAAAGATTGACTAATCTGCAGCCGATCAACTCAAGCGTGTTGATGCAAAATTTAAAAAGGTCCAAAATTATACTTTTTTAAGTTACTTGTGCTCTTGAAAGTAAATAATAAAACAAAATTATACTCATTTATCTTGTTTGAATTTAAATTTTTAACTTGTAAAAAACTTTTAGGTTTATATTTTGAAAATTTTCTAAACTGGAGGTGTTTAAAATGAGTTGGTGGGTCTGGTACTCCTAAAATCGAGAAACCCATTGATAAGTCAAATGGCTCTAGATCAGGTCATTTTCAAGATAACAAGCTCAGACTCAGCATAAATTTTTAAAATATATATTTTAACTTCTATGTCAAGTTTGAATTCGATATATTAAAATTCAGCCAATTTAGAATGAGCCAACTCTACATATATGAATGAGATTTCCCTTTTCTGTGATTTCTGCCGTAGGGCCAATTATTTGTTTTTAGCTGTATTTCTAATTTTAGTGAGTAGGCACTTAAAAAAGAACTGTTTTATTGAATACAAAATTAAGGGGGGGGGGGGGTAGAACACAAACACATTTTTTAAACTTTTTTCTTCTCATCGAGACGAACAAATTTTAAAAAATCCGTCAAAATTGGTTAACCTGCACCGAGTTCCCACACAAATGTCTACTTGTACTATTATTAAATTTAGATTTTTTTTATAATTTTCTTTTTAATAATACTTTGCGAATTTTCTCCAAACAAACCATTACTCGGGCGAAATAATTACAGAAGAACTTTTTATTGAAAAACACTTCCCCCTACAGGGTGGTATTTTTTATTTTTATTTATCTTAATCCCAGCCCAAAAAATTAAGAATTTTTGAAGAAAAAAAATTGTCTCGATTTTTTTGACTTGGGAAATCGATAGACTGGTAAACTTTTGTATGTTAATCTACATACTTTATTGTACTTATAAAAAGAATCAGCCGTATTGTAAATTACTGCATCGTTTGGTCTAAAATTACCCCTACCGACTAGCCTAATATTTGTTGCAGTGTAGGCCTATAAAGTCAATAATAGCAGTTTAATTTAACTGATGGAAAAATTTAATTCTGAACGTATTGTAGGGTATAGTCTATAAGAAACATAATCACAAAAACAAAGAACATTAATATCTAGTCAAATAAAGTGACTAATGTTTCTAATACGGTATGCATAATCAAGATTGTTAAGATATATTTTCTTAAATAGGTGTTAATACATTCAAATGGAGGTAAATAGTTATATTATGTGTACTAATTGGTTTGTTCAACCCGGCATCCTATACCAACACAGTAATTACTACAATATTGTATGGACATTTGTTGTCATTACCTTTTAACTTAGCTATTATCCTTCATTCGATTGTTTTGTCAGTTACACCATCCGATGGGGAATCAAAAGGGCTACAAAAAAGGTGTCTTGACATTTTTCGTTAAAATGTACGGTTTTGGAGTAATTTAGGTTTGTAATTTTCAAACAGCCACCATTCTGAAACTCATGATTGGATTTAATCGTTTATTTTCTTGAGGTATATCATTGTCAGGTTAAACTTCATACCAAGTTTGAACTCAATCAGTCAAACCGTTCTCTAGATATGAATTATTTTGTACAGAAAACAAAATGGCGGATATCTGGAAATCGAAGCGTTTTTGGACCTATGTTTATATTAACTTTTTTCTTACTTTTTGTATGAGGAATCATATCCCAAAGTCCTGAAGGGTTTTCAGTAAACACCCTGTATATGGAAAACTTATATTTAATATAGCATTAACATTGGATTTATTGTAAGAGCACATAGGCCTATTCACTCATTGTTTTACAAGGTTTTATGAGTTTTTTACGAAGCTTATCTGTGTATTTGTAATATTCTAGCCTATTGTTTAAAGTAGAAAACCTTTTATAAGTTACATTTTAAAGAAGGGTTAGTTTTTTGCATTACTGTACTTAGTAAATGTAGGGTATTTGTAAATCTAGTTACTTCAGTTGATATGTAAATTTATTTAAGATATGCTGTTTGTTCAAATCAGTGGTCTTTTGAATTGAACGTAATGGAAAAGTACCTATTAACATTGCACACCCTTGGATATGTAAATCAATGTAAATATTATGAGTTTAGTCGTTAATTATTCATTTGTTGTTCTTTAATGCTAGCCTATGTTAGTTTTCTAAATAGTTAATATTTAAGTTACGTATATATATGGAAAACTTATATTTAATATATTTTTTATATAGCATTAACATTGGATTTATTGTAAGAGCACATATTCACTCATTGTTTTACAAGATTTTATTAGTTTTACCAAGTTTATCTGTGTATTTATAATATTCTAGCCTATTGTTCAAAGTAGAAAACCTTTTATAAAAATTTTAAAGAAGGGTTAGTTTTTTGCATTACTGTACTTAGTAAATGTAGGATAATTAGGATTGTATAATGTGGTAATTTGTTATCGTCTTTATATTATGAAATGACCAAATTATTATGTTTAAGTAGAGTAGGCTACAGTATTTTTTATAGTCTATGAATTACAGTAATTGTAAACCATTTTATCATTCCTACCAAGAGATTAAACACGTTCAACTGCATCATATTTTCTTTTATAATCCTGTGTACTAAAATTAATATCATTTCCCGCAACTATTATAAGGATTTAAGAGTTTTAATTAAAGTATAATTAAAACATTTATTGATTTACTTTGATAATCCATTTAACTTATTTTGTACTATTGTTCAAGTGTTTTACATTTATTGCTACATGACAATCAAATACAGAACATGTTTGTGACAAGTTTCCTTTACAATTACTTATTGTAGCAGCGAGGACAGCCAGGGAGTCGGGCGCAAGGTTGTTAGAGTACATTAACAACCTTGAGTCAGGCGAGTGTCGCGCGGTGCTGGAGGGGACGAGGGGCTAGCAGCAGGAGGCGAGGGGGGGTAGGGGAGGGGCCAGCGACGATGCTGCCCTCTCATGGCGACTCTGGGAACTACTAATGTAGATACCAGTGTCGAGTGCTAGACACCCAATTCGCGTACGCTTAGATGTTTCCTCTGTATTTTTCTTCTCTGTGAATTAGCTAATCAGGGGCCCAAAGTTAGAAATTTTGAATTTTCGTAGCAGATGTGTAGACTTGGCCTAAAAGTTCTCCAGGTAAAATACCTACATATATTAAAAACCAACATGAAAATCTAATTAAATCATGAAATTATCTTCACCGAAATCTTGTGAAATCACACAACAACGTATTGGTTCAAAAAGTTAAGTCAAATTAAAAAAAAAACATACTTAAAAATTTGAGGATATTTTTAACAGGATAAGAAAAAATGTAGGTAAAGGAAAATATTTTATAGTAATAAAATACAGTAAATTTTTGTATCAACTATGTAATTAATGAACACCTTGACATAGTTTCAAAATAAACCTTAATAATTTATAAAACAAAACATATCGTACATATAAATTAAAGAACAATGATACACAATGGTATGAAAAATAAGTTTACAGTTTTTGTGTGTAAAATCTGGTAAGTCCACTTTATAAAACATCACAAAACAAGAATAATTAAATGTTTTATAAAATAATTGTGTCTTTTTGACTTGAAGAATATGTATATTAACTTGAAGAATGGATATTTTAAATTTTGATTACTAACACTACTACCAAGTATTATATTTTCAATTAAAGAAATTAAATTAAAAAGGTCCCAAACAATGAGCAGTTACACCTTGAGGTACAAAATATACTTACGTGTTAATGGATATAGCACTTTCGTATAATTCAATCAATATGTATTATGTGATTTAAATATATATAATAAAATTAAACATTTTAAAGATAAACCTATTCCATCAGATATTATACACCATTTCTGTGCAGAAAAGAACCAACATGTAATCAATTTCACTTATTAAACACATTATGAAATAGGTACTTTTCTACATCTAATTAAAAATCATGAAAAGGTGTAACTGATATTTAAAAATCTAAATTAGGCCTAATTTAGAATTCGCTTTCATACTTCATGAAGCTTATACTAAACAAGAAAAAGTAAATACGGTACCAAATTATATTAGCTAATAATTGTATTAGCTATAATACGGTAATAAATTATATTATATTTTATTAACTTGAGACCAAAATTCACATTTTATAATAAGGACTTGTTATGTTTTATAATATGTTAAATATACTATTTTTTTTATAAATATGAAAACTAATCAATACTTTGTGCATTGCAGTTTTCTAAACACATACACAAACTCTACAATCACAAAAGCAACAGTTATTTCAACCTTTAGAATTCTTTAAAATAAACAGTTTATACCCCTAAGAGATAACTAGGTCTTAAAATACTAAAAAAGGAATGAACAAAACATGTACCTAATAAAAAAAAATATTTGCTTCTATTTGGACTAGAATTACAACTGAAAGGAGGAAATAGTAATAGCAAGGTGAAACAAAACAGAGTGGAAAATTGGTTTATTTGATAATAATCAAGGTTCTTATCATAAAAACAAGAAAATAATACAAAAATTATCAATATTCAAAAACATATTTCTATATAATATTTATAGTTATAATAAAGTTATAAAAGAAGAAAATATTAACAAAAGATTAATTTGTACAATACTGTAAACACGTAAGTGTGTAAGGCTGGCAACATTATGCCAATTAATGTTATTAATTTCAGTCATGGTTATTACGAGAAAATGGCCAGTGTGATCGGGTTGTTCTAGATTTACCACTGCCTCCTGAACTTAGCGAGCGCTCTCGAAATGTAGGCGAAGAAGAAGACGAACAAGAACTTAAACTTGTTGAAGGTGTTAGACCAAATATATCTTGAACTGTTGGTCTGTTGTAATCATGACTTTGAACCGTTTCTGAAAAGAAAAAAATCAAATATAATACAGTACACAATATCTACGATAATGTACATCTCTGACAACATGTTTGCTACATTTATATAAAAGAGTATAATTTCTTCTCCAGAGTCAATGTATGTAGAAAAAACTATACAAACTATATTCCAACCATACATTTTTGTTTAGAAATTGCAAATGAAATTGTTAAACATATTAAATATATGAAAATACTGCACCGATTAGAATACCCTTTCTAGCTTCAATTAAAAGTTCAAATTATAAACCAACATTGTCGGACTATTTATGACAGTAAAATTATATATTTTTTTATTAACTCATGTAAAAAAAATTAAGTTGGAAACTGTAGTGAGAATTTCATCAGTCATGAACTAAAATTTTCTCAAATAATGTAGCGTAACTCCATAAAAAAATACTGCATGGAAATTTGACAACGGTTCTAAAGTTAAACAGCATACATTTATAATATGTACCTATAAGAGGAGTTTCATCATATAACGACCCTTGCCTGAGTGGACGTGTAAAGGCCTGTCTTCCAGTTCCAGGAGTGTACATTTCCATAACTTTCTCTGCTGCCTTCTTCCATCTAGACAAAAAATGAATATTCCATACAACATTTGCTTTTATTTTTGCTATTCCAATTTAAAGTTGGAGTGTTTAATTAATATAGAAACACTTGATCAATAATTACAATTATAAAATTTTATATACAATTATATAATTTAAAATTCTTTGTCCGATCAATTGATAAATTTGTACGTTTTAAAAAACAGTATGTTTGGCAATTAATATAGCCTACACTAATAAATAGAAAGAATATGTTGTCTTGTTACATTACACAATATTTAATAGATGAAACAAGTAATGAATACATTTCTTTAACCCTTTCCACTCCAATTACTGGAGACCTAGTGTTGCTATCAGCTCCATTTAATATTGAGCGAATATTGCACTTTAATTTGTTTACCCCAAAATAAATATTTCTGTCAGTTCTAAAAGGCTGATTTTTTATTTGTAGTTTCTTCTATGACTGAAGTATAGATTGCTATGAAGTAAAACATATATTTTTGTTTTTAAGTATATTTTTTATTTATTGAAAAAAATAGAAATTTGTAACAAAAAACCGGAAAAAACAAGAACTTCATACAAATTTTTAATGGGAAGACTTATATTTGTAGCTTGTTTTTTGTTGTCTATATCCTTACAAACACAATTAAGTGGTTTACAAATGTTTTAGACACAATAATACATTGTAAAAAAAATATAATTGAAAAACAAGTTTTTTGTAGAAATTAGTTTTTGTGAACAAAATTAGTTTTGACACAAACTTGTACAAAATTGATACAACTATTTATTTTATTGCTTAGGAACAGCATTATTTAGGCCAAAACTACAAGTAAAACTTTTTTCAAAACTTATTGGTAATACTGAAATCACTCAGGTTCGAAACAAAAGTTCCGTCACCACAAACAAACCCGTTTTGTAACAAACTGCCGTCGTCTTCATTCATTTTATTTCACAACAATCATTATTGTAAAAAGAACAATATTAAAAAATAAACTGTGAAATTACACACGATAACCTAGTACAACAAAACTAAACAACGCGTAAGCTCACTAAAATACTGCGTAGTAAGTAGGAACCAAACAACGGCGAGAGCAGACTGCTGTTTACAGAGCGGCCAAAGACGGCGAACATTACATTTTCTAAGATTTATTTACCACAGAAACTGAACTCAAATGGATCTAAAAAAATTCCAAAGATAACAGCACAATGTCATGTCAAACTTCAACAATAGCGATCATCAAAGTAACTACGTCCGTTCAAACGCAATCAAAGAACGTTGTCATAGCAAGTTCGGGGCTCGCACGACATAGGAGTTTGTGTGGATTAGTAGGTTGCGGGGCTGCCCTGACACTTAAGTGGAAAGGGTTAAATCTATATTATTATTACTGAGTTCCATTTCACGAAGAAAAGAACGATAATCGGACATTTTTTAATTAAATCATCTTTAGTAACATAACAAAACTATTGTGCAAATCAAAATTAATAAATTTATAATACAAATTTTAAAGACTACGATTTATATATCCATTTTTAACCTATTTGGAACTGGCATAAAATGTCTGCTCATACTACAGTTGAGTTAATTCGTTAAAAACTAAAAACGTTAATATTTGAGTACATTAGCAAATGAAACATCAAAATACCATACACCAAATCACTGATCATTGTTTTTCAGGAACCGTAAATTTATAAGCAGCTGAAATTTTGTTTGATTGTTTTTATACTCTGTAGGGTTCAGAAGAAATATTTTTTAAATATTCAAAATGTAAAATGGTAAAAAAAAAGGGTAACCGTTGGAGATATCGATTTGCTACTTAGTAGTAGTTAGTTTATTAAATTCCTAGACCCAGAAAACTAGAGATTTTATGTGTCAAAATCAACATTCAGCTGAGAATTTGATAAAAACAGAATTTCTGTATGCCACTGCGACGTCACACGTCATAAGCCTAAGGCGCACACTAAGGAAGCAAATGGTCTGAAGCAATTTACTTGGATGTTTCCTCAGTCTGCGGCAGTACACAGAGGTATCACATCAGTTTGAGAGTTTACCGTGGACATATAAACAAGAGTGATGTAGAAGAGTGTAAACGGTGCAGTATGTTTATGGCAATTCTTCCAAATGTTGGACTGTAATCCTGAAAGACAACATAGGGTTCACCTTATCAACCAGAAGAAGGATATACACTCGTAAATGTAAGCGTTGAAAACTCATTCGGACAAGTTTTACAATTATTGCCGTATGAGTGTAACAAGTATTGAAATGTTGTTATGATGTATTGGCGATAAAATTGAAAATAAGGACACAAATTTCAGAAAGAGTATAACTGCGAGGAAACACTTTTCTTGTTATGTTGTAAAGCTCAGTTATTGACTCAACTAGTACTAGTTTATAAGGTCTGTGCCATCAAACTATCACTATTCACTTCTTCAGTAGTTGTTGTAACTTTGCAATTAACTTCACAACGCACAACAAAACAAACTACATTCCCTCAGGCAGGCATTTC
Organism: Philaenus spumarius; assembly: GCA_018207615.1. NCBI lineage: Eukaryota > Metazoa > Arthropoda > Insecta > Hemiptera > Aphrophoridae > Philaenus > Philaenus spumarius. The sequence continues at coordinate 1,089,884 of JAGFPH010000001.1, forward strand.
ACGCATGCGCAGATCGAATCCCTCCCTACATTTTGGCGCGCAATGAAGATGTGAGAGTAGACATCCGACACTGCTCCAAGTGCTGCGCTGCATTGCACACTACCCTGGAGCAGGCACTTCCTCAGTGTGCGGATGCCCTATTTGAAAGCATAGCGAGCTAGTTTCTGACAGAACTGATGGAGCAAAAATGATACGCAACGCATGCTTCCAACAATTTAAATATATAGCATTCTACGCAGTGATACATATTCTTCCCACTTTAGGCACAATTACTTTATATGCCAAGAGGGATCTTCAAGTACCCGAATTTTCGGGTTTCGGGCGGGATTTTTCACTACCAGCTGTACTTGATAGATTCGGGTATTGAGGAATTCTGAAACCGATAAATTTGGTACAAGTCATTTAGTTGAAATCAGTCGCAGGTTATTTGTTTCCAAAGTCATTTCTGTTGGTATCTTGTATATATTATTTAACACAATTTAAATGTAGGTAAAATTTATAAATTTTATGCAAAACTTAAAACCTATTGCTTGAAACACTTACAATGCGAGTTTTACTCGCACTTGACTGCTTTTTACCTATATAGTAAGACAAAACAGAACAAAGATGTTATAATTTTTAAAAGAACTGTACCGCTTATGGTCATGAATATGTTGTGATAAGTGCCTCAACCATTCGTCCTTTTCTTCTGAAGAGCTCGCTCTCAACACAACTGTCTCATCTTTCCCTTCATTCTCGTTAATTACTTCAAATTCAACTTTAGAAGATTTTTTACTTCTTATTGAGGTATTCTGAAACAAAATTTTCAAAATTTGCAATGATTTTTGTTCTTACACATTTTTTCTTTAACTTAAAATCTCATTTTCAAACAGTGTATTCAACTGGACAAACAAACCATAAATGACAAACATGAGTTTTTAATACATTAAGTTGGAGAAGCAGCTATACAAATTTCACTTAAAAACACATCAATTCTAGTTTAGAAATAATTCGACCATGCAGCTGGACCGCTGACGTGAGTTAAGCAAATTTCAAAAATTAAGTTTATATGCCTATGTTTTAAGGTTTCAACCAACAATTTGAGAAATAGGTCTACTCACGAAGGCGTTGAACAGCTGTCTGTGTGTACGCAATATTAGTAGAATTTGTTTGCGCCTAGTGGCCTCGCGAGTTTGCACCACTTGGCTTCGAACCGGGTAATTTTATGGTATTTTACGTTTTGATCGATTTTGGGGGAACCAAGCGAGCTATAAAGTCGCGTAAAAAAACAAAATGTGCAGAATAACATCCTACATTTATATTTTCATTTCATTCTCGTAGTAAAAATCTCAAAAAATAGTTACTTCCGGTCAAAAAACGTACTTCCGGTTGTTGGATTTTTTTGGCTAACGAACTCGTCCGAGCGACATAGACAACCAACACGGGTACCAAATTTGGACCAAATCGGACTTAAAATGCGGCCGTTAGAGTGCGAACACATATATACATGAATTTTAATGACACCCCAAACGTGTTCCCAATCGGTGCTCATTTGCTACTCCCGACCTTGGGTCGCACCATAAGGGCCACTGCAATAGCTCATTTTTCCTATGGAAATTCGCTAATAACTGAATTACCTTTGTGTAACTGTACTTTTCAAATAATCTTCTTTATTTCAGTCTTGAAGTGTGCACACGCTGGCGCGAGCGATTTTAATTCTGAGAAGTTCCCGTGCGGGTGCGTGTACCAAGGCGGGATATGAAGCCACACACATCGGTGTAATCTACAGGAAGCGGGCACGAGGCAGGTGCGATCTGGCCTCGATCCAGCATGATTGCTGGATGCACTGTTTGCAGCGCTTCCCGCGATTGTATTTTGTACTAGTCAGTTGTTTACACACAACACCATGTAGTCAGCAAACAAAACATTCCTCAGTCATTCTGAAATAGATGTAAAACCTTTTATCATCTTTTCTCAACTGGGGCATGAGCGTGTGTACTCGCCAAATTAAAGCCTTTCTTTATTTATTTCGTGAACCCACATTTTCTGTGGTCGTTCGTCTTCTGCGACAGCAAGCAAAGCACTAGCAGGGATTCTTCTTCATCAGACGATGACATGGTAAGTACTGTATATAAACACTAAATTTAACATTCTTTAACACAACACATGACCGTTCCAATCACACTAGAAACACACACTAAAATCACTGCACACTAAGCCTCCCTACAGTGTACTGGCTCCCGCTACCCGCACCAGTGTGGAAGCACCAGTTCCCGCCAAGATCTTCATGCGTAAATATCGCTTGTAACATTCTAGGAACTGGATCGCAATGCTCCCGCAGACTGCGTCGGTGTGTGTACACCTTCATCCTTGACTTGGTCTATGAAGGATGATTCAGAATTTACATTAAAAAAATAATAACAAATACAAAATGAATAAAAAGGTATTTTATAGAAAAACTGTAGTTTTGTCAAAAATTTGTTCTTTTCTGGCATTTCATTGTACTTTGCAAAAACACTGCTAATTTTGGACATTTGCAATTATTTCTTTGTTATTATTTTAATGAGCACTGATTGAATAAAACCCCAAACCACAAATAGAAGGAACGAAAAACAATAACAGAACAAGTTAATGAAAAGTTATGTTTATTGTGTATACAGGGTTTTATTCAGTCAGTGTGAATTTGTCGCCACAGTGCTCTTCAACCTTTGTAATATTTTAATGAGGTTAACTTGTTTTATAAATCTTGTTCCACAGAATCAGTAGATAACCAAACAGATGTCTTTTATGTCATAAAGTGATCCAATGAATATATATTTTTTAAATAGTTAAAATGTAAAATTCTAATCAAAATATTAAAAACAAAAGTGTTATTTTTAAATACAAAAAAACAAATTTTTACCGACTTACTTTTTTATAATTTTATTAATATGCACACCATTAGGTATAAACAGGCAATTTACTGTTAAAAAAAGATACATTTTTGTGAATAATAATCTGAGAAACTGTAGGATTGGATCAGTTTTTTTAAGTTTCCAAAATCAATTTTCCAAAATAATATATGTAACCCGTTTTAATAAACTAGATTTAATAGTTTCTAAAGGCCCGTTTACAGAACGTTTTACATGACATCTTATAAGTTAATATTTAAGGTAAAACAAATACAAAGCTGTATTCACATTATTAACATTTTACCTGCCAGATTTGATAACTTTTACAAGTAAATATACAATACAAGTTTAATATAAAGACAAGTTAGTAACATAGACTACAAAAAGAAGATTTTTAATGTACACTATTACTAGAGAAAGAGATACTGAGATGAAGAGGATATATAAGAGAGAGAGAGAGAAAGAGCGATATTAGCTCCTTTTTTGATGTTTTAACTGAAGAGGTAAACAACTTATAATCTTAGGCCTTTGCACCCTAGAAAATAATTTCCATTTTCTTCCTAAACGGAATTCTTTGTACATTTGAATTCTTATGAGCATTTTGAACTTGAGAAAAAATAGAACTAAGCTTTTCAAATTATTTTTTTCAATAAAAAGTATTGTGGTTTAAGCACATACATGAAATAAGAACTGTCAGGAACTAATATACTATAACTTCTAATTTTCCTTTTTTTAAATTGTCCCACTTGTTGGGCATCAAATTATAATATTAGTAAAACTTATTTTTTGTTCAATTTATGATAAAAGTTACTGTTAATTTTAAAACTACTACTTAGCTGAAGAAATAAGTACTTTATGGTTTTTTTTATTTTACAATTTCTTTAATTTTATATTCTATTTTACAATTTTATATTTGCTTCAGAGCACAATGAATATTATATTATATTATTATTTTTTTTTTTAAATAAGACTCTCTATCTCGGGTTAAAGAATCCCTGGCTGTCTTTCTGTTAAATAAGCAATCTCAAATTTACCACTTACAACTAACATACATGAAATACTAAACTAATTTATAAAATTCCTTATATAAGTCTAAAGTGTGTGAGAAGTTCGATCTAGATTTAAAAAGTTTATAAAGTTTATGTTGATTTTGCAGTTTTAATTTGGATGCAGTGTTTTAGAAAATGGATATATGAGGCGCCTAGAATCAAACTCCGCCAAATCCACTCTATGACTTTTTTGGCAAAGTCGCAAAAACTGCTACAAACGCATCCAGAACAATACACACATGTAATTTGTATTAAAAATTATGGTTATTTTATCCTATAATAATGACAAAATATGAAAACAAATTAAAAAAATATTTTTAAAATACAAGGAAAAATATGAGTTGGAAATTCAGATGTGGCGGGTTTTGATACTAACTTTAGGATTTGGCTGGTTTTGATACTAGCCTTTGGATTTGGCGGATATAGAAACACACAAAAAATAATGAGTGCTTTTTGCTTCAAAGGGGTATTAAAGATAAGTTACATTATTTACTAAAAATATTATAAACCTAATAATTTATAACATTGTAGGTTATTAATAAAAATCATTAAGGTAAACAAAATTCTTTACTGAGCCTTCAAAATTAGATTACAAACAAAACTATATTAAATTGAAGAAAACATTAATCATTTTAAATCTAATCTTTAAAAAATTTTTACTAGACAACGTCAAGCTTTTCATTTTCTTCGTCGTCGATGATGTCGTAGTCGGCTTTAGCTAGCTTTCCCGAACAAGGAGTTAAAGGAGCCCCCACAGCTTCTTGCATTACAAAAGGTTAATAATCACTTTGTCACAAGAACAATCAGAAAATAATAATAGTCGAGCACGAAAGTTACGTCTTCAGTTCACTATGACAGTGTCAAAAGTTTACTAACACTTAATGGAGTAGTAAACAACTTGCTAGTCGCTAAGCATGATGGGAAGTCACGTGACTGAACCGCGCACTCTCATTGGCTGCCTTGGATGTGGCAGATTTTGATACCAACAATGGCCTAACCCTGTTTGGATCTGGCGGATTTTGAAACCAAGCAGCTTTTTCAACATGATTTTACAGTCGGATGTGGCGAGTTTAGCTACAAAATAATGTTTTTATTGAATTCTGCATGTAAAAATCTGTAGGATAAGATGTATAACTCAAATTTAATTTTTTGGGATTTGGCGGGGTTTGATTCTAGGCGCCTCATATTTTAGGTCAGGTATTACCTTCAATATGGCCTCTTGCCTACAAACTGTTTCCTTGAAATTTACTACCGGTATTGTTTTAAGTTCCCACTTCCCTGGGACTTATAATTTCGTTTCTTCCTCCAAGTTACTTGTACTATTTAATTTCTTGTACTTTACTACTCTTTGGAATATAAATTTTTTAATATTTTTCAAATACGTCTGCACTGGATCAAGACTAAAATCAGCCTACCTATTTTCGACGAAAATATTTTGTAACTCCCTCCTTAACAATTGAAAACTGCCTTCGATTTTCGTTTGCGCTATTTAGCCGAACATGGCATGTCGTGGTTGTAATAGTTTTTTTAAAACATACTTGGTCGTATTTATTTTGATGCAATTGTATTATTTTCACTTTCCTAATTGTATATAATATATCCACCTTTTTAAATGTTAATATTGTTTTATTCACTTAAAATATCCAATTCATTTATCTATATATATATAAAAGCCAAAACCCACTGACTCACTCATCACGATTTCTCAAAAACTACCGAACGGATTTTAATGAAATTTGGTATGTAGCTTCCTCTAGGGCCATAGGTGCTCACTAAGAAAGGGTTTGAAAAAATTCGAAATTTTAGGAGGGGGTTTGGGGGGAACAAAGTTATTAAAAAATGACTTCTTCAAAACTACCGAACGGATTGGAATGAAATTTGGTATGTAGCTTCCTCTAGGGGCATAGGTGCTCACTAAGAAAGGGTTTGAATAAGTTCGAAATTTTAGGGGAGGTTTGGGGGGATCAAAGTTATTAAAAAATGACTTCTTAAAAACTACCGAACGGATTGGAATGAAATTTGGTATGTAGCTTCCCCTAGGGCCATAGGTGATCACTAAGAAAGGGTTTGAAAAAATTCGAAATTTTAGGGGGGGGTCAAAGTTATTAAAAAATTACTTCTTCAAAACTACGGAACGGTTGGAATGAAATTTGGTATGTAGCTTCCTCTAGGGCCATAGGTGCACACTAAGAAAGGGTTAGAAAAAATTAAAAATTTTAGGGGGGGTTTGGGGGGCGGGGTCAATGTTACTAAATCACGATTTCTCTAAAACTACTGAACGGATTGGAATGAAATTTGGTATGTAGCTTCCTCTAGGGCCATAGTTAAAAAATATATTAACCCGTTAGCATTGCTAACCTGTCTTGTTCACATTATATTTACACACAATTGTTTTGAAATCCCTGACATTTTGGTTAAATTAATAACTAATTTACAATGATTTTACTTAATTGCTAATAGCCTATTTCTTATGCTAAAACATGAATGAATTTACATCGTTAAGAACTGTGAAAATGTTCTTACTTGTCAACATAGGCTATGATAAATTTTACTCAGTTTGTTTAATATTTTGGAAAAGGTAAGTTTACTTTTAACTTAGATGTTATTGTTTATGAATTTTAGTGTTTATTTTAATTATTTAATAGGCCGAACTTCCGAAGTTGTTTGAATTTATTTATTTAGGTTATCTTGTATAAAAACGAAATTTTGAGGTTAATATATGAAACTTACTATCCACAGTTCTTTTAATTTTCCAGCCAGACTTCTTTACCCTTGATTTTATATTTTCAATCTATTCTAACCCTCTCAGTTACTTTAAAATGTTACAATACACACTGTAATATATGTGAGTTTAAGGGAAATAAAACTAGTAATAAGGGTGTAACGTAAAGGAGGGGTTTTGCAAAGTTTAGATGATTTTAGGCAAACTTAAGATAACATTTTAAAGTAATAAACATAGAAATCCAAAGGGAGAATGCATGCAACTTTATTTTTTATTAACAGTAATCATTGTTTAACACGTTTATAAAGATAAAAGATAAAAATATTAGAATGCAGACGTTAGGCTGATAAAATAAAGGTAACGTCATAAGATTACAGCCTCGCATCAAGTCGTGGAACATAAAAAACATGTTTCTAAGCCTCAATCAAGGCCCAAAACATAAGTAAGGCAATTGCGATTGGTGGAAATAACATGGCGAGAGGTGATGTCAGAACAAAAACCAGCAAGGAGAGGGAAACGTTACCGAGTATAATGGCTTCAGACGTTAAACTGTACAGACATGTTGTGGGCGGTGTCCATAAATTGGTGCAGTACTGCGGTTATTATGGACGAAATACTTTATAATTAATTTGAAGGTATACTAGAGAACTGTGTGCGCACGTGTATGTAAAAAACATGAAAATCTTACAATGTTTGTAAGAGTTGGAGCGATTTGCAAATCTGTGGAGGAGCAACGTGGTCCTAAAACAATGGCTATGGTGTAACAAGGTGTTCTGTTAAATCAGACAATGTGTATTTAAGAGAGGCGAACAGTGGTAATCCAAAGTGAAGTTGAACAATGACAGTGTTAGGCTGAGTATAAACTATGAATTAGTTTCTTTTTCTAGTCTTGTAAAATATTAATTGACATAAATTCAAATTTCTTTTTAGTTTCAAATAGTGCACTATTAATCAGTTTGACAAAAAGTACGTAAGTAAAATTAAAATTAGTTTCAGCCTGGATTCTAAAAGGTTTTGTATATTATTAAATTGTTTGTATGTTAGAACTTAGATTATTTGGAATGAGTGAATGAATGATTGCGGTGTACTTTCAGTTATGGTTTGCCAAGTTAATTTTGTTTTGTCGTGTAAATTGCTAAACTTTGAGATGGAGGAGTAAATGTTAATGCCAACTATTATGTTTCGTTAATTTAAATCCTTTTCCTTCCTGGCAAAGTACTTCATGGTAAAATGAACCTGGAAATAAGAAAAGTAGATTCAGTGTAAATTTAAGTTAGAAATAAGAAGGCGTGTGTTTTTATTTTAGCCGCAGTGTCATAGTACTGAAGATGCGTTCTATGTGTAAGAAAAATACATAGATTGTATCGACAAGATGTGATGCCCGGTAGCTGATGTCAGAACGCACAGATTATAAAAAATGGTGAAGAGTATACATAACAAAGATTTACATGACACCTGTGAGAAACATAGATATGTCATGGCTACAGAATAATTTCAGTTTGAGGTTAGGTTCTATTGTTTTTGTTATTGTCAGAGTGACATAAGTAAATTAAAGTAAGGTTAATAAATAAAATAAAGTATATACAAACTGGAAGTATACAGGCACAAATAATTGTTTCGTAGGAGAGAATATTTTTTTATTTTTTTGTTTAAAATCAACTAAGAAAAAACTTTGTCAAAATTCTGTTTATTTTTTATTATTATTCATAAATTTGTTTGTAAACGGCTCACTAGACGGCAGCACGTTACAACACAATGTTTAGGAGAATATTTTACCTGACATAATGCATAAGTTCAAGTAAAATGGTTAGTCTTTTTACTAACCATTTTGCCGTCAACTAGTGTTGACTGATACGTTTTATCTGATCAGGTAAAACATTACATGTAGGCCTTAATACACAATCAAAGATCAGATGGCATTTATTTAATCAGGATGATATGAGTTAACGTTTAAAATAAAAAGTATGTTCTGATGCTAAAGTGAAATTCCAATGTTGCACTTTCTCATTCAGTAATGAGGCTAGGTAGTATTTAAACAACCTGGCAAACAATTCAACAAAAGACACAGCAACAGATTATTTATTATCAGGAATAATGCATTTTTGGTGTTGCTGCAGATCTCAAGTTCGGAAAAGAACATTACCGATCACTATGACAGTGAAAATAAGTTCTGATTACAATATTTACCTTATCTACAGTAATCGCTTCCAGAGGTTCGACACCTTGTAGCCAAGCTTCTCTATCTGGCCAAAGATGTAAATTAAACGCTTGAAGCTGAGCCCACGCAGGTTCATGGCCAGGCCACTGGGAAACCCACAGAGGTCCGGAAATTACTTCTCGCGACACACAATCTGGCTGAGCTGCGAGGCGGCAACAGAAGTGACCAAATAGCGGTAATTGATGGCTACGTACTTCTGAAATAAAATAGTGAATTAATTGGTTATAAGAGTTAAACAAATTTTGTGATATCAATTTTCTTTTTAAAATGATAAATTATGGCAAGTTTAAAGCATATCTTAATACTGCCTTTTTTTAAAATTATGTTTCTCTTAATTTTAATAAGTAAATTTGTCAAAAAATAAAAACATTTTTATAAGTTTTATTTCAAATGCAACTATAAAGTCTGAAAACGCAATAATTCAGGTTTTACAGTTTAAAACTATTTTTATGGTGAATAGAATATAGCCGAAGAGAATATAGCCTAAAAGCTACAAATTTCTCAACTCTTCAGAAAAGCAGGAAATCATGAGATCAACTTGACTGCACTGAGAGTTCAAGTGAAATTTAACTCATGAAAAATCAAATGGAGGAGTAAGAGTCGCTCATCAAACATCCTGTACTACGCCCATAAAAGTTTGAGCAAAAAGTCATTAATACTAACAATACGATGTATGTCTAAAACATAACTATTTGTATTTAAACTACAACTTTAACACTATCCCCTTCATTATATTCTTCTACACCACTCCATGTGAATTTTCTATTGGTCAAAACAGTAGTAGTAATTTTCCGAAAGCTTAATTTACTGCTTCAACTATCTCAACTCTCTTTTCTTTCAGTACCGATTTCACCTTAGGGAACAGAAAAACGTTACAAGGTGCAAGGTGCTGTTCCTGCACAGAGATCCCATGCTTGACAGTGAAGAAGAATCCATGACTTTTTTCCACAACTCAGGTCGCTAGTTAGGACCTCAAAGTAGTATTGCTGATTCAGTTTGACCTTGTGGTACTCAATTTATGTACACAAGCCCACGGATGTTGAAAAACACAATCATCATTGCTTTCAATTTTGATTTAAAAATTCAAGGTTTCTTTTGCTTTGGTGAACTGGGGATTTTCAAATGCATTGATTGGTGCTTAGTTTCCAGGTCATAAGAAAACAACCACGATTCATCAAATCTTTAATGGATTTCAAAGTGTCACCACAAATGTACATTCGGGAATCTTTTTATACACGAGTGAGATTCTTGGGCACCATTTTTAAACACACTTTCCTCATTTAAAATGTTCTTGCAAAATCTGCCAAACAGATTCTTTGTCAATTATTATGATCGCAGCAACTGCACGAATACTCAACCGATGGTCTTTTCAGATGAAACCACCAATTCGTTCAATGTTTTTGCCCATTGTTAATGTGGAAGGTGGTTCTAGACGTGGGTCATCTTCAATCACCTCTCGTCCTTCTTTGCTTTGTACTGTTTAAACCACTAAAAAACCCGAATGCATGATAAAAATACAATACTGTATACATTTGTTAATAACAAATTATTCCTGTGGCAGATTTTCTGAGTTTCACAAGAAATTACTCACTAACACATTGCTCTTTTATAACTCTAAGCATTTTTCTGATGGACTGAGGATGCACATTACGAACAAAGGCCACGGCCTTTCTGAGAGGTCTGGAACCATCTCGGCAGTAGGCATGGAGAGAGTGGATGTCATGTAACTGGGCTGTGTAGCATTTGACCTTGAGGCATGCACTGTTTGTCCAAAGGAAAATCAGTTCAGTTATTTTTTAACCATTTATTTTTCACAAAAAATTTGTCTTTTCAAGTTTGTCTGTAAAGTAAATGAGTACCTGTAACCCCACTTTTCTCCAACGTTTTAGCTGCAGTATTTTCAAAAATACAGTTATGAATGGATTGTTTAGCAATATTTTGGCATCTTGAAAACTAAAAACTACAAACTACAAAACCGTTTTCACATCTTTTTATAAAGCCCTTTCAAATGTACACAATTCAACAGTATCAAAAAATATTTAGTTTTTGGTTACCATCAAACTTTGACTAACAAAAATGCATAGAAACATATTTTTGAGTTCAGAACATTGGAATATAAGCAGATTGTAATGCTTAATAACTATGTGATGCTTTAAAGAAACTGTGCGAAGTAAACTACTTTCTGAAGTTCAATGATTTCTACACTGTGGGAGAGTTTCTGGATGCTACATTATAGACTTATGAGTTATGAGTGTTGTTTTTAACTGTCTTACATACATCAGTTAATACAATTTATGTTAAGTTAGTGTTTATTTTATATAGATATTTGATTTGCCTCTTTTGTTTTATATTTTTGTTCTTTCTAATATTGTATATCTATTAATAGTGTATGTATGTCATCTACAAATAATATTTATTTGCTGTTTGTTATTATAATAATACAAGTCAATAAAACCTCAAGATGGTTAACTTTCAATAAATTTTAAGATTGTAGAATGTGTGCTACAAAGTTGGTTTGTGAATTTATTTAGCAAAGATAGTACTTTCTTAAAGCACTTCCCTATTTTGAATTGATTCTAATAAGAGCAATTTCAAATATAAATGCACATTCTGTTTTACATTTTAACCCGGATTTGTTTTTTCTAATTGCATATAAAACAATTTCATGTAAAATTTTATTGTAATAACTTTTTCCTTCTTGGAGAAAATGAACTGTACCAGATGACTAAGGAGGGATCCTATAAGGAGTCCATTTGTTTCCTGTAAAATAGAAAATCCTAAAATGCAGGACGTTCAAAAGTTTTCAAATATTTTTACCCTTGAGTAAGTTTAAATATTGGTCTGAAGTAAAAGTGTCAGATGCATATTTTTTAGATTAAAATAATGTGTATAGCAGTGACAAGTACAATGTTTTTCTATTTTACTTATAGCAAGAAATAATAATCATCCAGATACTGAAGTTGAGGGAATACTTTTTATATAGAGTTTAGCAACTACTATTTTCTGATCAGTGATATCAAGAAATATTTCCAATGTTGCATTATTATTTAATAAATAATAATTATGCTTCAGCACCTGTGCTCTCCAGCTTCAGATCATGTGTGTGAATGCCATCGTGTACATCGTCCAACGTCAATCGAGCTGAAGCCATCAGTTCGAAGTGTGGACCTCTGAAAATTAAATTTGAACTGTTACTGCACAATCATCAAAACATATTACTTATAAAGTTAACCAAAAGCAAATACGCAAAATATATTCTGTAACATTATATGTGTGAAATTAGCAGTCATCATCTTCATGTATTCAATGGACTGAACTTTGTTTATAAGAAAAAATATAAATTTTTATAAAGTGTTTACTAAATACTAAGATATCACGTGTTATACCACTGTTTGTTTGTAAGATTAACTTAATATATATAAAACTAGCTGACCCGTACGGCGTTGCCCGTGGTTGTTGGTATTTTCAGTTTTTTTTGACGTAATTGTAATTCTTTTTAAGTGTTCGTTGAATACCTGTGCGTATCCTACTGTGGTCATGGAAAAAAGTCTACGCTATTTAGGAAAGCACTGAAAATTGTATTCCTGTAAACTACTATCTAACATGAAAAAGCTTTAAATATATCGTTTTAATTTATAGTTTTTATTAAGTTTGACTTTCACTTAATTTCATTGACAATGTTGGGAGCACCAACGGCCTTAGAGGAAGCTACGTACCAAATTTCATTCCAATTCGTTCTTATAGGGATTTTTAGTAACTTTGACCCCCTCTCCAAACCACCCTAAAATTTCGAATTTCTTTTAACCCTTTCTTAGCGAGGGTTTAAATTAGTTGGGGGTCGTAGAAAAGATATTTGAATCACTTTGTAACATCCGCGTTAATTTAGGATGTAACAAACTGGTTCAAATAGAGTTTGTAATTTTAAATGTATAGGCCTAATTAGTATAAGATATATATTGTTTAGTATTTAAATATACAATATACAGTATATATCAAAATAAAGCTACGAATGTGATATTTTAATGGCATTTAGTTTAATTCAGATGGTTTGTTTAGTTTTCAATTAAATATGTTTAAACTCGTGTATGTTTATGGTTATGCATGGTGTCAAATAATGTGTTTGTTATTATTATTATTGATAGCGAAAATATGTTTTGAAAAATATTAAAAACTTCATAGTTATGATATATTTTATAACCAATGTTTGAGTTGAATTATAAATCTGTAAGCATTTTTATTTGTGTTTGTTTATAGTTTTTCAATCTAACCTTAAAAAGCTGTTGGTTTTGAAGAGTATTAAAGGGATTATAAATTTGCTAAGTAATGTTGCTATGGTAATACATGTAAACAAACATAAGCTTTTTATACGAACAGCTGTTTTTGTGAGCTATGGTTTTGAGTTCATACAATAAATGCTGTTCAGTTTCTTCCAAATTTGAAACTTTTTCGGGAAACTTTTCAAACTTTTCTTTACGTATAAACCTTCTATGAACTACTACAAACATTTTAAGACCAAACATAGCCAAATCGGTCCAGCCGTTCTCGAGTTTTAGCGAGACTAACGAACAGCAATTCATTTTTATATTTTATATATAGAAGATAGATTATACATAGGCCTACACATATTTCATGTAAGCTGTAACACTGAGCAAATAAAAAAAATGTAGGCCTAAAATTTGTTAATTTGGTTGCTATGGTAATAAATCTAAATACTTTCAAGAAACATGTGTTAGTTCAGTATAGGCCTAACATAAAATTGTGTTAAGTTTTTGATCCAAATCAGCTGTTTATTCATAATATGTAACAAAAGATGTAATTAGCCTATATTACAGTTAAACTTTTAAATTGACTTTTCCTTTGTTTTTATGTAAAGCTAGGCACACACGGTCCGATTTGTAGGACGACCGAGTTGGACTGCAAGTTGGATGCGTTTCACCACTCACGATCCAACTTACCATCCAACTTACGTTTCCAATTAACATTAACAGCTGATTTTAAACTTTGAAGCAATTATTTCTTTTTCTAAATTTTAGGCTAGGTTTTTATTAAAATGTAGACCTGAGCATTGCTGGTTCTTTTAACCTTTATTAGGCCTATTTATAACTGATGTTATAACATAAAATAATTTCATTTTGGACATTTACGATCTTAGTTTTGAGGTTATTATTAATCCTACATCTATATTATAAAGAAAATATAACATAATTATGTGTATAGAAAGTTCTAACAGGTTTGGCGTGTGAAGCACGCTGGGGTATCCCTAGTAGGTAATAAATAAAAAATATACACATTGATTTACATTATTCAAAACGTTCTCAAATTTTCAACTCCACGACAAGAAATCATTCCAATTCAGTCTTCTTTCCTTGTAGGCCTACATAGTGGTAGTTTTATAAAAATGTACAGCAATTACTATATGCAAATAATTAGACTAAACAATTCCCTATATTTTGTCAGTATACTTACAATCACTTATTTTTTTAAATATAGTAGACAACCGCCTATATTTTTTCAGTATAGAAAACAATCCCTATATATTTTCAGTATAGTAGACAATCGCCAATATTTTTTCAGTTTACTAAATAATCACCTTTATTTTTTTATTATACTAAACAATCTACTATATTTTGTCAGTATACTTTCAATCGCCTACATTTTTCAGTATACTAAACAATCACCTATATTTTTTAATATAATAGACAACTGCCTAATTTGTTTTAGTGTATAGTAAACATTCACCTATGTTTTTCAATAGGTTAAGAAATTATTTTTGAACTATTGTGACGCGAAGATGCTCAAAAACATGTCAGTTTGCATAAATTGCATCACTTGTGTTCACAAACACCTATTCTCCCGGTACAATTAAATAAATTCCAAAAATCCTTTATTATCCATTATTATAGAAGTAAAAATTTACAAAGTATAGGGGAAAAGGGAAGATCAAACATCAAAAAGGAGAAAGTTTAAAATGACAATCGGACGATCACCCCATTCACAGTCCGATTCCGTCGGAAGTTGGAAGTCGGATCATCTTGTAGTCTGATCTGGGACTCCGATTTGTACGATTATCCAACTCGTCGTCCATCAAGCCCATTCACGCTCCTACATCGGATCCTACATCAGACATCGGACATTGAATCGGACTACAAATCGGACCGTGTATGGCCAGCTTTAATTTTGTTAACCTAACCTAAAATTAGTAGTTGGTTGTGCAAAATAATAAAAACAAGATTAGCAGTTGTAGGGTATTTTTTTCAAGTGATTTTTTTATTTTCAAATAATTGTATCAAAAATTAAAATTTCATAAATTGTAAATTTAAATCATTAAAATAATAATATTATGTTAGTTGGTTGCTATGGTAATAGATATAAAAAGTATTCAACAAACCATGTGTTGGTTCACTATAAATAGGCCACTCCTAGAATTGTGTTACTAATTAATTTACTAAGTATTTGATTTGAATCAGCTGTTTTATCTGTTATAGGGATGGGAGTGAACCCCAGTATTTTAATCATTTTCAACCCTTAAAGTCAATATTTTGCAAAATCCTTTCTTAGTGCGCCTCTACATAGTGTTATTAACGTTCCTTGAAAGTTTCAAGTCTATAGCTATCATAATTTTGGCTGTACGTTGATTATGAATCAGTCAGTCAGTCAGTCAGGACATCTTCTTTTATATATAGAGATAAGTTATTCAATGCAGGGCAAACATTTAACAATAACATACTGTACTATAAACACACAGTTGGTGGTATTAAAGTTATCTTCAGGATTGCAGTATATCTGAACCCACGTTAGCAAGCATGAACGAGGCAAACCAAATTAAGATCGGGTTAAACAAAGTAACCTCTGAAGAAAATTGGACTCTGCAGTGTGCCTATCCGTACTCAAACAAATGATTTTTATAAAGACAGCAATGCATTTAACAAGTATTTTCCATTTCTTGAAAATAATCCAAATTACAATTTTAATTTTGCATGTTTCAGTACCATACTTACAATTTTTATTCTAAGATAAATAGTGACAAAGTTATGTCAAAATTTGTATGTTGTACTTTTATACAAAATAATATTGATACAACATTATCTTTATTGTTGGTTGTGAGAAGAATATTGCAAAAGAAGGCTTTTTTATAAATAAAAAATTTACAAAAGCTAAAGTTTGTAAACAAGTTGGTTTGCCAATCCTAGGTAATATAAATCTTCATTGGTCTTTGGCAGACATGGATTGTCTACAAGAACAAAGTGATGTCACATCATCTCAAAACTGCCAATAATTGCTCTGAGACTAAAGAATTTTAATGTTTTCTAATATTGAGTTATTTGTAAAAATAATTTTGAATTAGTAGTTCATTGCTTGTATTACACTGGCAACAAGTCTTTAAAAAAGGAGGAAAACATAAATTCCGTGCTCTGTAAATTTTAAACTGGGATAAAATAGAGAACAGAACATGAATTTGAATTTACAATTGTAAATCAATTTTAGATGGTGAAGAACCTTCAGAAAGTGTATTTACTAGGTAATTTGAATGTTAACTTTTTACTCGAAGTAGGTTTATTCCGAGTATTTCGATAGGAGTAAAATTTGAATAAAGCTCTTCTAAAATATGATCAATTTAATTTTGTCTCCCAATCTATTTTGGTTTCTACTTCAACCACATTTCTCAGAATTTTGATTCAGGCATTTGGCAAAGATTTTGTGGAGCATTACTCCCATTTGTACTTTAATGAACACCCGCAGCTTCACTAATGCCTAAATAAATTTACAAATCACTTTTGTACATAAACATTCTACAATATTGAAGTTCTGTGAAAGAGAACTGTCAGGTTTCACTGATAAATTACCCAAGAATTTATCACAATAGCTGAAAAAATCATCAAATTTTTATCCCTAGATTACTAACCATAATGTTTAAGTCATTTACCACTAACCATTAGTAATAGTAAATTTGAGGACTAGCTTTTATTATTTTTCATAAAAAATAATATAACAGTGCAATGCCTACATGATTTATTTACTCTCTACTGATGTTTTTGTGCCATAAAAATTGTATTTACATTTTTACACATTAGTATATTAAATTATAGGAAAATAATGTTGATGAAACTATTTAAAAAAAGGTGACAAACAGGTCATTGTAAAGAAAAATAAAAAAATACATGAAACACATTTAAAAAATCAAAACCATGATAAGGACTCTTGTAAAAGTCTTGAAACTTGACAATATATATATATTTTTTAAAGAATGTCACACATGTTAATTTTTAAACATGCCGAAGCCTTACCTAAAAGGTTAAAGGTTATTCTCTCACTTACAATTTGTCAGCACAACGATGCTTTGTTTTTTAATTCACAATAATGGAAGAGCAGCACAAAACAACTCTACAGACGTTCACGGTCAAGGCTAAACTGAAGTTAAAGGAAAGTGCGTGCATTAAGTTCTCTCGTAGACAAAAATATTTTAGTTTTTGCAAAACCCATTATAAAATTTATGAATGGTTAGTGATCAAGGTTTAAGAGTATAGATTTCTTTGAAAGTTGGTGGCACACTTATGGAGCCCAATTTAAACAACAATGTCATTATTATGTTCATGTTGAATACTGTTGAATAATTATGTTCATGTTGGTAAATGCAGCAAATTTTACATCAGACAGACAGGCCGGTCGTTCAAAGACAGATACAAAGAGCACTTACCAAGACGCACATTTAATCAAACGTCAACATATGTGCTGAACACTTGTTGGACTCCAACCACACAACGAAAGGTATAAAGGAAGACCTACAAGTGTTGAAGAAATGTAGGAAAGGCAAAAAATGGACGTCTTGGAACAATTTTTCATCTATAAAACGTTAAAAACGGAACCCGACAATATCCTCAACGATCAAGTGCAATTTGGATCCCACGCCATCTACTACAGTATCATGATGTTAAAAATGCCTGCAAGTTAGGCAACTAACAGAGCTGGTGAACAATAAATCAACATCACATCGGCAGTTCATGTTCAAGTCAGCCTGACGGTAGACCTATTTTTAATAACCTAAACCAAAAACGTAAAAAATGTATTATAACGACCAAGAAAATGTGACTGTTTCAAAAAAGTGTTTTTACATGTTTTTTAAATGTGTAATGAGTGTACCGTGACGTGAGAGTTTTCTTTGACAATGACACTGTGATGTCGAAACTGCAGTCAGACGTATTCTGAGCAATAAGGGACTGTTTTTAAGGTTAGTAACAAAAAAGTATTATCATAATTGTGACTGATGAAAAGGTAAATACTCAGTTGTATGCATTCAATGAGTAAATAAAATATCCACTCAATTAATATTCGTTTTGATTCACAGAGCTGAGTATATGTTTACTTCAATAATCATAAATAAATCCTTTTACAGTAAGACCTCGATAAACCGGCATTCGATAGTCCGGCAGACCCGATAGTTCAGCATCCATCATCTTGAAAATTGGGACTCATTAAAAATGGCAGCTTTTGTAATTATTGAGTGATTTAGGCCCGGTCTAAACATTCTGTTGGCTCTGCATCCATCAAAAACAGTGTGTAAAAATCTACTGCTCAATAAATTGTCCAAAACAAACATTTCAATCAACATTTCTAAAAATCGAACCGATTCAAAACAATGTGCTCTCATCATCCTTTAAAAACGTTTCCGATTAAAACCGTTTAACACTTTCGTTGCTGACAGTATTTTGTTGAACGTATTCCACTTAATGAAGATTATTTCAATAAATTGAAGTCTTTAGAAAAAGATACACTACATTTCTTATAAATAGTTATTCGATTTAAAACTGCTTTGCAAGGTTTGGAAGTGAAAGGAGTTCGAAGAATTTGTGACAGGCTGGAGTAAAAATAGTAAACTCCCACCACGTACTGACTAACGGAAGCCAACAACAAAGGGGAATGGAGCCGTCCCTACCTGAGGCTCATCAGTTAGCGGCAATCTCTCTACGCAGTTATTGTTACGTAGTTTCAACGTGTAATTTACGTGTCCACTCTAAATATACCTGTGTGTTGTAACAACTCTTTAACAACCCAATAATAATAATATATATGTATATATAGTACATGTGTGTTTATTTATAGTTTTTCCCCTGTTTAAACCATTTTAAATACTTCGATAATCTGGCATATTCTATAATCCGGCATCACCGGATTAACGAGTGTGCCGGATTTTGGAGTTCTTACTGTACTTGCCTTTTGATGTTTTATGCTTAAGTCCATGCAGTAATGATTCACAGCAATGATTTAAAGTATCACAAAAACTAAGAACTTAAAACTATATGTACTTACATTTTTCCAGAATTCAATTCATCTTTAAGAGACGCTGCCAATTTCTTGCCAACCGTCCGACTAATTGAACTATGAATCGTCTTCTTGATCTTTCTTGGTGTACTAGCAATGCTTAAATCATCTTGCAAGATATGACTGTATATATCCAACTGAAATGTGAAATCAGCTGGAATCTGGTTACTGTAACATATCATCAAACTTGTTATATAAAATCAA
Organism: Philaenus spumarius; assembly: GCA_018207615.1. Classification (NCBI taxonomy): domain Eukaryota; kingdom Metazoa; phylum Arthropoda; class Insecta; order Hemiptera; family Aphrophoridae; genus Philaenus; species Philaenus spumarius. The sequence goes on from JAGFPH010000001.1 coordinate 1,109,264, forward strand.
ATCATGCATGTAAATGTTAAAGAGATACATTTTAATAATTGAAATATATTAGAAGTACAATTTTAAAATTAATTACTTATGGTTTGTCGTTAGTATTACAAAATCTTTTTAAACTACTATAACAGAGCAAATATTTTATCTGTAAGTACCTGAAAGAAAGTGAAACATTTTGAATGATATTTAAACTAAATTTTAAGCTCCAATCCACCTTTCAAGTGTACCAGACCTTTTTGGCACTTTCATACTAAGGGGAAAAGTGGTTGGTATATAATTTTGGAAAACATAATAGTATAACTAATACGAGCAATTGTATCAAATAAATAAAACTTGTAAAGCATTGATTTAGTTCTTCAGTCATACACTTTTAGGTATTTACTATTATCCTCTCACGGGTAAGCCAAAGTAGCAACCAATCAGAGGTGAGTCAGAATACATTTGAATAAAGGTGCCCCTAGTAGTTTTGTCCCAGATATATAGTTTTTTTTAGATTTTAGGATGTGGATAAACAATCATAATTGCAGACAGTATTATTACATTAGATCTATATACACATAAAATAAGCCGAAGTACCGTAGGTATATCTAAAGAAAATATGATCATTTACAATTGCTGTTGTAAAAAAATTATAAATGTGATTTTCATACCAAGGGTTTTACTATCTTTTTAACAGCAATTTTTTAAATTTGTATTGTTATTTTTGAATTATTTATTTATTTTGTATTATTATTTTGTTTTCTTAATGTTGTTTACTACTTTAGGTTGGTTAATGAACTGGAAGAGCAGAGAATAGTTGACCAGCAACTAGGAGGTTCCATCTACAGCAGACTAGACGAACGCCTTTAACCTATTGACCACTCTGCTCACCTCTATTTCTTTTAACAGTAATGGTAACTTAAGTTGGATAATAATTAATTGAACAATATTTTAAGTATTTTCAAGTACTTATTTCACTTTAAATAAACACATAAGAGATCTAGTAGGAAAAATCATACATACTTTTAATAATTACATGCCGTACATCTACTTAATACTGTATTACAACCTCAATTAATTCAACTTAGGAGAAAGTGGTATCACAATATTTAAATGTTATTTATTCATGGTTACTAAATGTAAACATTATGGTTATATTTAGTTGTTCTTAAATACTTAACCTAAAAAAATAGTTTTGTTTATTATGAAAACATTCCATGCAGGCAGGAAGTAAAGGGAATCAAAACCACAAATCAAAATCTTACATATGCAAGGATTTATAAAGTTTAGTAGTGGATGATGGAACAGGGTGTCATGATGTTTGGAACATCATTTTGTGAATGTTATGGTTTTATACTTATTGAGAGCATATATTTTTTGATACTTTACTTAATGATGAACTATACTGCCCTGCTAAGGAAAAAGGCAGTAACTACAAAATTTTCAATTTTGAGTTTTTGATGTATTCCTATGTTTTTGAGGTCGAGGATTCCGAAAAACACACTAAAAAGGCCGTATCTACAGCCGTTTCTGAGATATAAGGGGTGTCATTGGCAGTATGTACACCATTTTATACCAAATACTAAGCAAGACAGCAGTATCTGCAAATGCTAAGCAAAAAAGCAGTATCTGCATAGTAGATACTGCTCTTATGCTTAGCATTTAGCACGTACTGCCTTTTTGCTTAGTAATCTTGGCACAGCTGTTACAGTAAGCAGCTAGCACTGCTAGCAGCTCTGTTTGTTTGTTGTTGTTGTCATTGATTAGAACCATAAAATAGGTTTGTTTTAACGATTTATTGTTTGTATATTATGATTTTATTCATAATTTATTTAGTGTAAGTGATTTTAAGGAAAATGGTGCTGTGTACTAAATGTGGTAAAAAGTTTGAAAGACGAATAGATATTATTATGCACAGTAATAAATGTAAAGCAGCGAAGAAAGCAGAAGAAAGTAGTTTTAACCAAGTTTTAACCTCCAAAACTACCATTGACGAAAATGTAAGTACCTACCTATTAAATCTATAAATTCACAATGTTATATTTATATACATATATTTTTGTGTGAAGAAACATAATAAAACTGAGTACTATTAATTATTATATTATTTACTGCTAAGATTTTTTTAATCATTAGGTCATTTTCAAAGCCAAATTTCTTCTAACCTAATTTATGTAATAGCCTACAAGTAAATATTATTTATTTATAGAAAAATATATATTTATATAATAAATAATATATATTATTATATCACAAACGCAGTAATTTTTAATTGGGCAAATATATTTACTACCTTAAAATGTTGTGTTTCACTCACCAGTAACATAAATTCTTCGGTAAGTTAGTTGTTTGTAACCTATCCTCAAAGTCCATAAAATTTAGGACCTAACTTCAGTTAGCCTATTACTAGAAGAGGACCACCACTTTTTGAAAATCGAGTACGGTGCCCTGAAGTGGTTAGGTTATAATAAATATGCCAAATATATTATACAATGGTTATTATGGGGTAAGTCAATACATGGAATACATGGGGTTATGATTTATGGTAAACTAACCTAACCGCTGCAGCACGCTATAGTTCATTGAACATGGTAGTCCTCCTCTAGAATAGACCTCAGTTCCTTTCAAATTGAAATATGTTAATTTTCTGGGTATGTAATTGAAAAAAATCATATTCAATGTTGTAAAGTATTTATTGAAAGCATAAATTGAAGTTGTACTACCCCAAATTCAGAATTACCTTAGAACCTAATAATATTTAGGCTAGGCCTATATAAAAATCCCGATGCTTTATGGTCGTGATGCTACGGTACGTTGAAGATTTAAAACCAATGAGACGTTTTTCTGTTAAAAATTTTTGGATTAGGCTGTTGTATCGCCTCGTTAAATTCATATTTGTTTATGTTTTGGTGCTTTAAAACTTTTACAATTTGATTTGCTGTTTTATTATAACAAATGTGTCTATTTACAGAATACATCATTAGAAGAAAACAAGTTGGAAGTTGAATCTAACAATAGTAACCTGCTCGATGGAATTTTCATGGTGGTAAATTTGATGCAAGAAGATGTTGGTATTTATGAAGAAAATATACCAAGTAATGCTGAAGATTTTCCTGAATCTGATCTGGTTTCTGCTGACGAACAACATACCGGATCGACACCAACAAATTCAAACAAGGTAAGCGTTCATAATATGAACATGATTTTAAAAAGAGAAAAGTAAAATTGTCATGTTAAAATTACCTCAAACTACTGTAATAAAAAATTACACACACACACACATACCCTCCCCCACCACATATTAAAATATATGTATTTTTTTTCACACTAATATTTGTTTTTTTATTTTCAGATGATGGAAGCTGAAGATAATGAACTACAAGTTTTCTTCAGACAAACTGGTGACCTAACTTTAAATCAGGACTCATCTTTGTTGATGGATAATGTACTGGATGAAGAGTGGGATATTAATGAAGATACACTACTAACATTAGCTCCACAAACACGTGAAAGTGATATGGGTGAAATGGTGCGAGAAGACATAAACCCTAATATGTGTAATTCTGTTAATCATGTAGATAACATTGAAAATGACCCCAATGAACTAAATAACGCAAATCTTGAAAGAAGAGGAGTAAATGAGAAAAGAAAGAGAAGGAAATTTGAAACTACATTGACTGAAAGGAAAAAAGAGAAGGTTGAACATTTTAAAGAAAAGCATACAGTGAAACCTCCGTGCAGTGTTTCATGTAAAAAAAAGTGTACTGAAAATATTGATGAGGAACAAAGAAGGAAAATAAATAACCAATTTTGGAGTGGCTCTTGGATTCAAAGAAAATCTTATATTTTAAATACATGTACTCGCTTTGAGATTAACAGACGCACAAAACAAAGCAATGATCTAACTAATAGGAAGCAAAATACATTCAAGTATTATTTAAAGGATAACAGTGATACTAAACATGAAGTGTGCAAAGTTTTCTTCCTTACTACATTAGGCTGAACAACAAGAAAAATGACAAAGTTGTCCACAGTGTGTTATCAACGACACCTAAGGGGGATATATCGCCAAAACCAGACAAAAGAGGTAAGCAGCCTGCAGTTAATATTGGCCCTCACCATGAGATAGAGCAACATATTGAATCATTTAACCCTACAATTTATCACTATCGGCGGGAACACGCACCTAATACTAGATACTTACCCAGTGACATCACAATAGATTTTATGCATAAGGACTTCATCAATAAATATCCTGAGTTTAATGAAAACGTTTCTTATGAACTTTACAGAAAAATGCTCAAGAAAATGAAAATTTCTTTTGCCCGTCTTGGTCATGAAGAATGTGAGCACTGCGAAGAATTTCAAATCCATGATCATGACAAATATAACTTGAATAATAACTGTGATATATGCAAATCTTGGACAGTACACAACAACAAAGTCATTAAGTCTCGTGAACTGTACGACAAATTTTCAAAGCCCGATGATGAATTTAAGGCCCTCATTGAAGATGAAAACAAACTAGTAGTGTCTGCAGACCTTCAAAAAATCATAATGCTACCCAGAATTGATATGGTCAAAGCAGTGTTGTTCACCCCTAGGTTGATAGTTTACCTTGAAACCTTCGCTCCAGTTGGAAAGAAACCAAATATAAAGCCACATGCAGTGTTGTGGCATGAGGCGATTTCTGGGCGAAACAAAGAGGACATATTAAGTGCTTTTTATTCTTTTCTAAGAAAGAATAGAGATATAAAACATTTCATCATATGGCTTGACAACTGTTCTGCTCAAAATAAGAACTGGTGTCTCTTCTCATTTCTTTTTTATGCAGTTAATTGCAATAGACTAAGTGCTGAAGAAATTCGATTTATATATTTCGAACCCGGGCATTCTTTTATGAGCGCAGATAGTTTCCATCACCAAGTCGAACTGTCTTTGAAAAAACAAAGAAAAACCTATGACTTTGATGATTTTGTCAGTGCCGTTAGTAATGCAAATTCTGGAAAAGTTGAGGTCCAAAAAATGCAATTCAGCGATTTTTTCATTTATCCAGACTGTTCCTCTCAACCTAAATTAAAAGTTACCTCGGGCCGACCTTACCTCAAAGACGTAGTGGAAGTAAAAGCCACCAGAGGCCAGTTTATATTAGAATGCAAGACTATGAGGATAAAGAATACAAAGTGTTGGATTTCCTGAAAAAGAAATTCATGACGAAAATGCCGGATCCAAAGCAACTTTAAAAACTAGCTGGATTTCCAAAACAAAAAAGAGATAGCCTATTAAAGAATTTAAAGTCTGTGTTACCTAATAGTAGAAGAGAGTTTTGGGAGAACCTGCCAGTGTTCTAAGAAAAGTCAACACATTTGATCAAACACTTACGATTTATCATTCCTTTAATAATATAAATGTTGTGTAGTGTTTAGTGTGTGGTAGTGACTAACAAATTTGTGACAGTAACTTTGATCCATATCTTCAGTGCTAAATATGATCTGTTTTTCATTTTAAATTTAATAAAAAATTTTGTAATCAGTTTGTTATTAATTATTGCCAAAAAATATCAATTAGTTAACTTTAAAGAAGCAACAACTAGAAAATAATAATACAAAATACACATGTACATACTGCCGTAATAGTGGTGATAAATATATTTATTTGCTAAGCAAAAGAGCAGTATGTGCAGAGATACTGCTTTTTACCTTAGGATTCACTACTGATACAGCTAAGCAAAAAGCAGTAAGTACACTTGCTGCCTTTTTGCTTAGGATTCCTTATTGATATTTGTAATAGTAAAAGCAGTATGTGCGTTTTTGGTGTGTTTGGGGTGGAAAATATATTTTTTTAAGGTGTAAAATGGTTCTTTGATGTAAAATTTCATAGAAAATGAAAAAATATGGTGGTTATACCTTATATTTATCCAGGGCTTTAAAAAAAACCTTTAACAGAGTTTTACTCAGTTTCAAGATTTTGCAGATACTGCCTTTTTCCTTAGGAGGGCAGTATAGTACACAAACAAAAACACATTTTTATCATCTTCTCCCAAAAATTTGGATTTGCTATAGTTTCCTGTAAATTATGAGTACCTCTAACACTGTTGTTTTTTCAAAATTTTAAATTGTGGTATTTTCAGAAATAGAGGGGAATAGATTTTTACAACATTTTCAAGTATACGTATCTTGAAAGCAACAAATCTCAAAAGGAATTAGAGATTTGATTATTGTAATATTGCAGTTGGCTTGCTTTATAACTATGAAAATTTTATTGGGATTCCTTTTAATCCATTCCAAGAAAATTGACAAGAGAACAAGTGACAAATAAGGTTTTTCTTTCGTATAAGTTACAAAACCGTTGACAAAAGAAGTAAATTAAAAACAAAGAGATAATTTTGAAATCCTTTGTTTTCTAAAATTTGCTACAGGTAGTCTTTAAACAACAAGGTATGAATATCCAATATTATGTTAGATGTGCACAAGAGCCTATTTATGTCGATTCATTTGCAATAAACCAATAACCCTTTAGATAGTAGCATGTTATTACTTACAAAACAAGTACATCTGGAAATGTGAGATCAGTTAGAGACCGATCAACAGGACATAAAAGCGCAGTGTCATACATTTCCGTGCCAATCCTTGCTAAGCAAAACACAGCAAACCTTCTGTAATCCCCTTTGTTCTTGAAATGATCAGTATCTCTCCAGATTAGAGGCATCCGAAGATCTGATAAACATATTCGAGCTTTGCAAGCACCAACTCTGTGAAAAGAAAAGAAGTTTTTAAAAAATATTCATGGTACGAAATGAAACCAAGTTGAAAATAAAATTACATTGACTTCTTTAAAAGTCATTGTTTTATTTGGCAATATGTCTTTATATTGATTGATACAATTGTTTAATTGTTTAACATAAGCATTAATATTTTTATAAACATGAATTGTGCAGGGTGTTTGAATAATCATTGTATTACATGAAGTAGGTCTAACATTTTCCATATCTTTTAGGCAACAAAAATAACAGTCTTTTGGGTACTTCATTTCAGTAAGCAAACATAATTAGTTTACCTACATGCTTTGAATTATCTTTAACTTCAGGCTTGTAAAGATAAAGAATTGTACATCAACATTTTATTTTACATACATTTTTAGATACATCCTCAAATGAAAACTTTATGTAGATATTTATACACAATCTGATACTCCAATCATGCTCTAATTGCTACTTTCATGACTGCAACTCAACTCTGACAAGCAGTGAAACTGTATGTACATATATTAAATATCGCTCAAAACATTTTACTATGCAGATAACAAACACATCACATTATTGTACACTAGATTAGCACTATTATTGCAATTATAAGCTAAAACTTTAAAGTAATACATTTCGATTGAATGCAATACATTGCTTGTAATATTGTTGGTAAAAAGTTTTAATAAAAATATGTCATCATTCGGATATTTGAATGGTTTTTAAATGAATTCTTAGTCTCCCTACTGTGTTCAATTAATTTTGTATCACTGCTACCTAAAACAACCTATTCTCAAAACTTAATCAAGAATAATAAAACCACTCTGAAGAGTTGCCATGGGCTCCTTCAAGAATTTCATGTTTAAAATGTTTTCTGTGAACTGGAAGAATAAACCAATGAGCAAAAATAAAAAGTTAAATTAGATTTTGGAGGAAAAGCAAAACTTAATAAACGGTACCAGGAACTGGCACATACTTTCTCACAAACATATTTAAATTACTAAACAGATTCACTGTGACTTGTAGGGTGGGGTAGGAGAGTTTTTTTATTAAAGTTGGAGATTAACTAATAAATATTATTATTATTATCTAGAGAGAAAACTATTCCATCGATTTCGAACAAATTTGCACCAAACACGTCAATTAGGTCTTTATAGATGCCCGTAAAAAGGTTTTGAAACATTTTGAAAAACAACCCCCTTTATGGCCAAAAAACCCTCAAAAATCAGTTATTCTTATTATTATTAGCTAAACGAGAATTTTTAGAAAGATGTGGGTTTTTGCATATGGTAGAGCACATTAAAGGCTACAAATAAGCCAAATTTTATCAAAATCGTTAGAGTCGTTTTTTTATAAAAAAATAATAACTGATTTTTTGGGGGTTTTTGACCAAAAAGAGGGTTGTTTTTCAAAATTTTTCAAAACCCTTTTTCGTGCATCTATACAGGCCTACTGGACATGTCTGGTGCAAATTTGGTTGAAATCGATCGAATAGTTTTCTCTCTAGCTTTGTATACATACAGACATACATACAGACAGACATTTTGTAAAAACCACTTTTTTGGACTCAGGGGGTCCCAAAACGGATATTTCCACAAAAATCTCAACATCGATTTTTTTTGCGATCACTATACTTCCTCTATAGGCTACTATAGTATAGTGAGAAAGTAAACAATGGTTGAAAAATAATATTACTAATGTATACAGATCCCAGTCAGCAAAACTGAAAGTGCTTTTCATTTTATGTACATGTATGAAAAGTCCGTGGACTCACAAAATTCTGACATTGTAACTACAAACATTCTATCTGCAGCCACCCTGAATACAATGACCAAAAACTAACTGTAATATTATTGTTAAAACTCACCCCAAGGACCTGGAAGGAGTTTCCTTTTTTCTTCTCTCGAACTCTGCCATGTATGCAGACATTCTTTCATTGCTGACTAGCAAGTTCTTGGCTGCCTCTAGTGTTTGGGACTGATGTCTACAAGCTGCTAACAGTTTGGTTGTTCCTTCTCGCATTTTTATTTCCAAATCAATTTTCTGTTCTAAGTCAAATTCCTGAAATAAAATTACAAATATTAACAACATTCTTTATTACACGAAGATTTCATTCAAACATTTCAGAAAATATCAATAATTCATTTTTATACCAACAATTTGATACTATTACAAATAAGGCGGATATAATAAAACTGCGATAAATTTATGTTATCATTTTCAATCTTTAAACTAAAACTTATTACAACAAATAAAAAACTTGTTACAAGTAGAAAAGTAAGGTTGATGGTTAGTAGGCTAGTTTTAGAATTTAGATTGATCAAAATCCAAGTAGCTTACACATGTTCACAAAACCTTACTCCTTTTGGATTTTGAAAGACCAAAACACTTCTCGGAGTAAAGTTTTAATAAAAATAAGGTAAAACTAATGAGCTATGAGGCTAAGAAAGACAAAGACAAATCTACAAAGACTCCATTACCATTAAATATATTCTTACTGAGAAACAAATATATATAATTATAGAAAGTAACAACAAATATTAAATACAGTAAAATTACAAATGTGGTATTATCTGAAGTAAAAAACATCGAATAAATTGATTTACTTAATATTAACAAATTAACATATTTACAAAGATAATTACGCATTTAGACAACAACAAGATGGGTGTAAAACAAAAGGAAATTAGCTTTAAGACAGCTATTAACATCTAATTGAAATAATTTCTCCATATTTATTTATGGCAGCCTAACTGGGTTTTAGGCATAAATTATCTTAGTTTTTCTCTAATGGACAATCCTTATTTTTCGTCTTTTAATATATGTCAGCCGTTCCGACTCTTTTTATTCAGCAATAAATTATAAAAATTGTTTTTGCAGTTCTCGCACTGAGAATGTTGTCACCTAAAAGTACGAATTTAAACTGAATACGTGAGCACTTGCCGACATAAGGTGTTATAGCTAATTTAACTTTTAAACTTTAATGAGTATACAATTGATTGTTTATGTGGGTATATGTGTTTTATGTATACACAGATACATATATGTGTTGTTGTTTTAATTTTGATAGGAAAGTTCTCAGTGGGTTAATAACAAACTGCAAAAACATTTTGATAATGACTGCATATAAGAAGAGTCAAAACTGTCGTCGTTTATTACAGTATATAGTATTACGTAAAACAACAAAATTGTCCGACAGAGAAAAACTAAAATAATTTCTGAATAATTTCTTCCGAATTTATAATATTAAAGGTTGTTATAGTTTATAAAAACGTAATCAGACAAACAAAAAACCTGGCGTATCAAATGCATTTTTTTTAGTAATAACTTTCAAGATTGTCGCATTCTAACTAGAGCATTGAAAGATGTATACGTTGATATTTTGACCAGAGGCGGTTCTTCCTGCAACGATCAAGGGCTTGAGCTTTGTAACCAAAATTTTCACAAAACAATGACTATTAAATATTGAACGATTTACAAATATTAGCCCATCGAATTAATATTTTTTGTATATCAATATATTCAATAGATCTAGATATATAATTGTGCGTGTTACGTTGTTGGTGGCTCACACAGAATAGCCCACTAGACCCTACTACACTGCATGCTAATATCGAATCTAGCCGAATATTTCAGAATTCTTAAGTGAAGTTCAGAATAACAGTGAAAGGGCTCAAAGAAATTGAGAGACTTTATAGTTTGATATGTTTATTGGTTTGTCACGCTGCCTTACTTTTACCATCGCGATTTATTTATTTTTGTATTTTTCGTTTAATTTTAAATTTAATTTCAAAACTTTTCCTTACAAGACAAAATTAAAGAACAAGAAAAACAACCCGAATTAATAATCTTACCTACCAAGAAAAGACAAATACACTTAAAGCATAAAAAAAAAACATATGCGTAGAACATGAACCTCCTCCTTCTTTTGAAGTCGGTTAATAAATGGATAATTTTAAATTGATTTTCTGGTTATTGTAACACAACGTTTTTTTTTCATAAAAAGCATTGTTTTCGATTCAAAGATCGACCTGTTTACATTTCTAATGGTATGTTATTGACTTATCCATTTCATAAGAAATTATGAGTTCCTAATTACCACGAGCCGTCACGGATTTTGACATAATTTCCTTATTGTTTCGCACTATTTCATTTCTATATTGGATTTGGAACTAAATTATACATTATAATAAACGGTACCAGATAACTGCCACTTACTTTCTCCCAGTTGAAACTTTATACCTTCCCAAGAGTAGTATAGGAGATGGTTATTTAGAATTGCTTAAGTAGGAAAATGTTACCATAGAAAATATTAGATGCATGTAACACACATCCATATTATATTATTATACTAGCTAGCCCGATTCGGCTTTGCACGGATAGACAAATCAAAGTTAAATGTATATTAAGAAAAAATATATTATATCAATGAATATAAATTACACTATGTATTTCTTATGGGGAGTTTTAGTAACTTACCCCCCCCCAAACCTCCCTTAAAATTTATATTTTTTAAACCCTTTCTTAGCTAGCGAGCACCTAGGGGCCTAGATGAAGCTACATACCAAATTTCATTCCAATCCGTTCAGTAGTTTTAGAGAAAGCGTGATTTAGTAACATTGACCCCCCAAACCCCCCTAAGATTTCGAATTTTTTGAAACCGTTTCTTATCAGTACCTACGGCCCTAGAGGAAGCTACACACCAAATTTTATTCCAATCCGTTCAGAAGTTTGAGAGAAATCGTGATTTAGTAACTTTGACCCCCAAACCCCCCTTAAAATTTCGAATATTTTAAAACCCTTTCTTATCAGCACTTACAGCCCTTAGAGGAAGCTACATACTAAATTTCATTCCAATCCGTTCAGCAGTTTTAGAGAAATCGTGATTTAGTAACATTGACCCCCCAAATCCCCCTAAAATTTCGAATTTGTTGAAACCCTTTCTTATCAGCACCTACGGCCCTAGAGTAAGCTACATACCAAACTTCATTCCAATCCGTTCATTAGTGTTAGAGAAATCGTGATTTAGTAACATTGATCCCCCTTAAACCCCAAAAAAATTTCCAATTTTTTGAAAACCTTTCTAAATGAGCCACTATGGCCCTAGAGGAAGCTACATACCAAATTTCATTCCAATCCGTTCAGTAGTTTTGGGGAAATCGTGGTTTAGTAACATTGACCTTAACCCCCCCTAAAATTTCGAATTTTTTTGAAAACCTTTCTAAGTGAGCGACTATGGCCCTAGAGGAAGCTACATACCAAATTTCATTCCAATCCGTTCAGTAGTTTTAGAGAAATCGTGATTTAGTAACATTGACCCCCCCCCCCCCCAAAATTTTGAATTTTTTTTAAAACCTTTCTTAGTGAGCCCCTATGGCCCTAGAGGAAGCTACATACCAAATTTTATTCCAATCCGTTCAATAGTTTTAGAGAAATCGTGATGTAGTAACTTTTCACCCCCCAAACTCCCCCTAAAATTTCGAATTTTTTAAAACCTTTCTAAGTGAGCCCCTATGGCCCTAGAGGAAGCTACATACCAAATTTTATTCCAATCCGGTCAGTAGTTTTAGAGAAATCGTGATTTAGTTACTTTGACCCCCCCAAACTCCCCTAAAATTTCGAATTTTTTGAAAACATTTCTTAGTGAGCACCTGTGTCCCTAGAGGAAGCTACATACCAAATTTCGTTCCGATCCGTTCAGTAGTTTTTGCAAAACAACCCCCTTTTTGGCCAAAAATCCCCAAAAATCAGTTGTTATTATTATTATTATTATTACCTAAACGAGAATTTTTAGAAAGATGCTGTTTTTTGCATATGGTAGGGTACATTAAGGGCTACAAATAAGCCAAATTTTATCAAAATCGTTAGAACCGTTTTTGAGAAATTTTGATTTTTATCGTTTTTTGGCAATTTTTGGGGGGTGAAACCCCTTAAAAATCAAATATTTGAATAAATGAAAAAAATGCCTGGAGATATGCCAAAACTACTCCCACATACCAAATTTCATCAAAATCGGACCAATGGTATGGTCTCCAGCTCTGTACACATCCTTACAGACACACATCACCAAAAAAACACCTTTTTGGGTCCAGGAGCAACAAAACAAAATATTTCACTAAAAATATTTTTGAGTTCAGGGAGCACAAACACAGATAATTCCACTAAACAATTTTTTGTGGTTCAGGGAGCACCAAAACAGATAATTTCACTAAAAATTCAAATGCGAAAATTTGGACGAAAAGAATACTTTCTCCATATACTACGTATAGGGTGGAGAAAGTAAAAAAGAAAATAACAAAAGATATTAAAGTTGCTCCTTGTCCCTGTGCACGTGTGAAACAGGAAGAGGGTCGAGATGAGATTTAAACTCGGTAGGAAGGTTTTCATAGTGGCGCCCATATCACAGGAATCCGGTATCATTTTGTATAAGATTTCTGCTTTTTAAGTCAAAGAGAAACAGTCTACGTCTGAATTCAATTTAAAGTAATACTGTATTATATTCACAGACAGAATGACTGTTGAAAAATGGAAATGTATCAAAAGAAAGCAAAATCAGGACTGCGTTACCTATAAATAATAATTGATTCAGAAAACAAGATTATTTTAAAGAAAAATATTTTTTGAAGTAGACAAACCCCTTAGTTGTAATTTCGACGTATTTTTGTCTTTTTAATATACATTGTTTTGTGACATAAAAGGAAAACGTCTATCAAATTGCTAACTAAACTGGTTACAAATCAATAGTAACGGATTTATTTCCATAAGACGATTTCAATTTTTCGTCTTATAGTACTAAAAGAATAGTACTATCAAAATTCGTGTTTCTATCAAGCAATTACAAGAAATACAAATTTCTTTTCTGGAGGTGTTTAATTTTTCGGTCAATTTGGAATATTTTTACACACATAATAAAAGGTACTGTACATTATTACCAAATTTCGGGTGTCTTACCTTCATACCACTATTGTTATAGACGTTGCCTTTCACCTGGCACCTCTCCGGTTTAGTGTTAAATGTAATTCTCTAGATGTTACGTTTAAGGGTCTGTTGTATTTTTTGTATTTAAAGCAAATTAGATATATTTCTGTTCTCGTTTTTACCTTAGATGTGTGTGTAAAAACATTCACCACATTCTTTAAAATAATCCCACTTTACCGTAATTAAAAAAATATAGCTAAACAAATGATCGGTTGAAACATCCCACTGCAGCAGAGGCTCGTAACACGAACATGGTGTATAACTTGTTACACAGCGTAAATGCAGCTTAAAGTTGGTCGGTAGTCTAAGAAGACGTAAAACATAACTTGAAGCTTTGTTCTGAACTTCCTGTCGAGATACAAGCTCCGATAATGAACGCTATACAAATCAGACAAGGACAAAGAGCAAGCTACCGGTTAAGCAATTCTAAACAGATTAGAGCAGGTGTGTTCCCCTTTGGATCGTTAATCACAAAGCCCTGCCGGGACAGTCGTGATTGGAGATTAGTTAGCACGTACTAAAGTACTTTCCTTTTCAACTGATCGGCTGGGTAGACGAAGTCACATCTACAAGATTTACCATAAGTTTTTAGTTTATTACGATGTTCTTTAATTTAGGATAACGGGGAATAATGTGTAACTCCTCTGTATGGTTTATGTTCCCTTCAACAATAAGATAATTAAAGACTTTGCTGCCTCCATTACATATTTTGTAACAGTACATCGATTTCCCAATTCGAAGCACTTGTGATTATCAAGTCGTTTTTACTTTGCCAAAACGTTTGACTTCATTACCACAGTAAGTACAATAAAAGATCGATACAAACATTTCCTTTTAGCTTTATTTAAGAAATTCAGACCTTTCTCTTTTATATTTAAGTCGTTAGTTAATTTTGTGTATGAAGTGTTTTCAATGCTAACAAGGCTTTTATAAAATTATACTTCCGCAGACACGTTTAATCAAGGTGAAGCCCTAATTTGTTTATATTTGACCTTGCTACAAGTAAGGGTTAAACAGTTAATTCAGAAACTATTTATATTTTTTACACGTATTTTGACTCGTATCGGTAGTGTTGACACAACTGTGGAGCAGTTACAAATCTCTCAGAACGTTAGAGAATTAAAATATAAATGTCGACGCAATAGTTATCAAGAGTTGAGGTTCTGTAAAGTGAAAGGTAGGCTACCGAGTTCATACGTTAATAAGTTCACTTATTTAACAGAAGTATAGACAATGGTTAGAACAATACTCGAACCAATTTGTTTGGTGTTATATGCTGAGTCTAGTAGTCAGTGTGAACAGTAAGCCGAATGATTCATAAAACATGAAATCCAATACGGCTTCCAGATGACATCATTTGGAACTAGAGGCTTTCCAAGATGACTGGCTGAAATTATATTTATTGCGGAAATTCACAACAATTATCTAGGAGGAGTTTACGCTAAAACTCTTGAGAAATTTGAAGAATCAAAACGGTTATATTTTTTTTACCTTGGGAGTTTAATCTTTAGTTTGCAGACAGTTTTGTTTCCTGGCCCTGCTAAACCTGTTTGCTGTAGTTGTGAAATAACATCTAAACCTTGCGCCAGATTATTTGGCTTTAACACTTGTATACTAAATTACAATTGAAATATCTCGGAAATTCGCCATAGTTACTTGATCATATAAAATATTGTTATTTTTCAAAATTAATGTAATATGTTAATAATATATAATATAATGTCCCACATGTAATCTATAATGACGATTTAACATAATTTAGAACAATAACTATATACAGTCCCAAAAATACATACTATGAGTATTTTTTGTCCCTCCATATGCTCACGTTTTAATATGAATTGTATTTTAGTTTCACTGTTCATTCAAAGTTAGTTTTAAAAATAAAAACTAGTTTGGCGGTACAAGTTGGTCAAAATTGTCAGATTTACATCAAATTTAGTATAAAAATAATCGAAATTTAAATACAAAACGTAATATGATAATGGTTTTTAATAATTTTGGTCGATAATTTAACTGACTTTCTGGTATTAGGTACCTAGTACTTGTTCTCATTGAGTGCAGCCAAGCGTCACTAATTAGGGTCGGGTGGGCGGAAGACCCTAACCTTTTCTTACCTAACCTTTTGGTTCAGAGTTAGGTTGTCCGCAACTATAGCCCGACATTAAAACAAATTCAGATGATCTCGTTCACTGAACTGTACATAGTAATTTTAGGCCCGTCTGTTGTAAATTAAGTCTTACTATAAAACAAATTCTTGTGCAGTTATTGCAGTTATAGCAACGCCATCCAAGAGTTTTTGTTTATTACTTCAGGACGACATTTTTTAGCATATCCGGGATATAGTTTGTTTAGATTATAAACACGTATACAATTATATACTTTCAATTTATTAATGTTTTAAATTCTCTCTGTTCCCCTCTCAGCCTCTATACTACAGCATGCCTGATCAGAAGTATCTGTCTCACTAGGCTATACGATT